>JABMCL010000041.1:95000-100000 GCA_018857735.1 Alviniconcha marisindica
TTCTTTCAAGAAGTACTGGATTGGTGGAAGAAAAAAACGAAAAAAACGACAGAGCTGGTTCGATTGCATAGGTGACGAACCCAAAGTAACGACTCAGTGCGGGTCGGGCCTTAACAGAGAAAAAGCAGAATAAGAAGAGACTCGCCGTGGTTGTTTTCTCCGCCGATTTATAGCCAAGCATATAAAGGTTAAAAAGAACGCTGTTTATTACGACAGGACCCACCATGAACAAGTTCAAGGTAAGCCCCATTTTTTAAAGCTACAAAAATGTGCTTAAACAACAGTTAAATGATGAAAAATTACATCAAGGATATTTAGTTGTTTTTGGTTGAGTTGTGTTGTTGTATTGCGTTTGGTTGAGCTGTTTTATTATGCTTTATCATAATAAATAGCGTTCGTTTAACCTCTTGCGTGTTTGGATCTTGTTTTAGAGCGCTAGCAGTCATTCTTTTTTTAAGGACGAGAGAGGGCCATCGTCAGTCAGACGAACACTGGAACTGTTTCAAAATCAACGATGGGGAAACTTTTGAAAAATGGGGTGGATTCAAGATTCAAAATTACTTTATTATCTCATCTCATGTTTTATTGTATTTTTAAATTCTTTCTTCTTCGTTTCACTCAGAAAGAACTCCGCAACTCCATTAGCTCAGACAGGAAGTACGGTAGCTGAGACAGGAAGTCCAATAGCTCAGACAGGCAGTCCGGTAGCTCAGACAGGAAGTCCGCTAGCTAAGACAGGAAGTCCGGTAGTCCAGACAGGAAATCCAATAGCTCATACAAGAAGTCCAATAGCTCAGACAGGAATTCCGGTAGCTTAGACAGACAGGAAGTCCAATAGCTCAGACAGGAAGTCCAATAGCTCAGACAGAAAGTCCTGTAGCTTAGACAGACAGGAAGTCCGCTAGCTGAGACAGGAAGTCCGGTAGCTGAGACAGATAGGAAGTCCGGTCGTCAGACAGACAGGAAGTCTGGTCGGTCAGACAAGAAGTCTGGTAGCAGAGACAGACAGGAAGTCCGGTAGCTGAGACAGGAAGTCCGGTAGCTGAGACAGGAAGTCTGGTAGCTCAGACAGGATGAACTCTGGTAGCTGGAGGTTCTCCATATGGCCATATTTATTAATCTTCTCTTTCACTGCTATGTCAGCAGGCCAGAGTTGTTTTCGTTTGTTTGTTTGTTTGTTTTTAGAACTTCATTGTCCCTTGCAGGGAAATCCGGTCTCCTTACCTGGGTAAGGCACAGCAGCAGCCGCAAGAGCAGCGCTACCTATTCCTAACAATGTGTGCAGTATTCTTGTGTCCAAACAATGGTATGGCTGACAGTACTAGCAAACAAGGGAGTTAATTAGCGCTCGAAATACGCAACACAAGTACAGCAACAAAGACCTGAGTCGCCTACGGTAACTCTCACCTGGCACGCGTGTAAACACAAGGTGCATAAACTCCACCAGAGGTACGTACATCATGGCTGACAGTGTTCGGGATTTTTCACGTGTGCACAGGTGTTGATGCACGCGATTGCATAATTATGTGCATGAGCTGCACGGACACCGTGTGAGAGTCTGCAATGGAAGTTGACTTTGGAAGAAAAATCGCTTGTCGCAGCTGTCGACGCAAAACCTTGCGTGTTCACAGCGCCAGATACACTGCCTATATGTAAGCTCTGGCAAGCTAAAAACTACCACAGTGCGAGATCCAAACACAAAAAAAAGGTTCAAAAGAACGCTTATTTATTACGACACGGACACACAATACGCAAATCTTCGGGGAAATCCCCTTTGTCAAAACACAAAACGACACTTAAACGACTACCAAAGGACACTCATACCAATAAAGTACAAACAACCCCTAGGTCTGTGAATCCTTTAGGAAACGTCCACATGCACAATCACAGGTGATGTACCACGGCGGCACGTCGAACAGCAAACTCCAAGCACTGGTTTACGACATCCTTCCTTCAACCACTGCCGTATTTAGTTACGCCATAGGGTCCAGAAAACTGTCAGCTAACGAGCAGTTTTTTGTTGGTGCTCAAACAGTAGTAAGTTTGTTACAAACAACTCAGATAAAACAAGGCGTGTCATTTATAGCCGCCAACAAAGTTTACACCAGCACAAATAAAACCACAATCGTTTGAATCGAGACGGAACTCTTTCTTTTACCCGGGGTGGATGCGTCTCATGTTTACGTGCGTGCTTGGGTGCTAGGTTGCTTCCACAGTCTTATCAGTACCTAAACCTTACGGAGGGCGCTGACCGCATCGCTGGACAGCTGCGCGGAGAGAAAGAGTGCCACTTGCGGAGAGAAAGAGTGCCCCTTGCGGAGAGAAAGAGTGCCCCTCCAGTGGCGTAAGAAAGGGCCCCCCAGTTTTGGGGGAACCGGGAAAATGGGCCCGGAGTGTTGATCGAAGGTTCAGTGTGTCTAGCGAGCTGTGTCGAGCGTCTCTGGAGCGGAGCGGACGATTTGCCTGCAGAACAAACAACAACGGAACACTCAGGTGTGCTTGCTTGCTTGCTCTGTCTACAAACTGCCGGCCGTTTCACGTGGTCCTACGGCGTCTGGGCTGACTGCTGCTCAGTCTCCGGGGACCGTCTCGTCGGGGAATTTTAGGGCCGCTTCAGGAAATAGGCTCTGGCTATCGCCATCTTTCCTGACGTTCAGGGCTTGATTCCAAAGGTTAATGCTCATCTGACGATGGTCATGACTGAGGTGCCAACGACCTTTTGAAGCAGACTAGTTGAGGCCCGCGCTGTGGATAGATGCTGCCTGTCAAACTGATGGTGATGGGGAAGAGGGAAGCGGGGTGGGCCGGGTGGTGGTGGTGGGGTGGGGGCTGGATTCAATCTCGTGAAATTGTTGCTTGCTAGCAGTAGCTACAGCTCCCTTTTTTCAAAGCAGCTTGAGTCCTCTGCAAGTGTGTGTGTGTGTGTGTGTGTGTGTGTGTGTGTGTGTGTGTGTGTGTGTGTGTGTGTGTGTGTGTGTGTGTGAGTGTGTGTGTGTGTGTGTGTGTGTGTGTGTGTGTGTGTGTGTGTGTGTGTGTGTATGAGTATGTCTGTGTGTATGTATGTGTGTGTATGTGCGTACGTGCGTATGTCTGAATGGGCTTTGTTCAGAGCAGCTTGTGTGTGGTGTGTGTGTGTGTGTGTGTGTGTGTGTGTGTGTGTGTGTGTGTGTGTGTGTGTGTCTGTCTGTCTGTCTGTCTGTCTGTCTGTCTGTCTGTCTGTCTGTCTGTGTCTGTGTCTGTGTGTGAATGGGCTTTGTCCAGAGCAACATGGTTCCTCTGCAACTTTCTGTGTGTGTTTGGGTTTTGTTCAGCATGTTTGTAGGCGATGTTATTTGCAAAGATACAAACGTACAAAAGGGTATACAGGACGCTGGGGGGGGGGGGAGAGAGAGAGAGAAGAGAGAGAGAGGAGAGAGAGAGAGAAGAAGAAGAGAGACAGAGAGAGAGAACTCGAAAACTTTAATACTCAAGGATGGTAGCGTTAGGTCCATTTGGACCTATCTAACAGCTAGTCCTTGCTATACTACAAACACAAATAAGCACAACTAGAGAGAGACAGACAGACAGAGACAGACAGACAGACAGAGACAGAGAGGCAGAGACACAGAGAGAGAGAGTACACGCTCCATTACGTAAATATATATAGGCAGCTCACGCTCCATTTGTGTGAGTGTTTAAAATGCTACTTGCTAGTCCGGTTTAACCCCAAGGTTTCGATTGCGTGGTTCTACGACGGACTTTGCAACTTAGATACCTCCATTTGCTGACTGCATGAAGAACAGGACCAATGGTGAGGAGACTACGATATCGATATCCTCTGGGGGGGGGAAGGGAAATAGGTCCAGTGGAAGAATGAATAAAAAGCCACATTTCGTTTAAGGTAAGGAGACTGAGTGGAATGAAAACGTTACAAGGTTGAAGAGAGGCATCAACGAAATCGACTGTTTTTCTTCTTCTTCTTGTTTCTTCTTCTTGTTGTTGCTGCTGTTGTTGTGTTTGTTGTTGTTGTTGTTGTGGTGGTGATGGTGTGTGTGTGTTGTTGTCGTTGTCGTTGTCTTTGTCACTGTCGTTGTTGTTGTGTTGTTTTTGTTCTTGTTCTTGTTCTTGTTTACTTTTTTCTTTCATTTTTGCACGATCGCAAAATGAAGGCAATGAATTCATTGACAATAATTCATCCTGTCCGATTTACTCTACATTAATTTAACTCTAGACACCTCGCATCCATAAGTCATCCAGAAAGTTTAATGAAGCGTGCGCCGCCTAGATATATATAGCTTTATCCGCTGAAAAGCCCCAAAATTTATATATCTATATATAACTCAAATCGTACCCATTTCAAGTGACAAGCTCAGCAGTTAGCCCAAAAGCCTGTCGCAGCTGTCCTGTCCTCATGCTGCTGACCTAGATTTCCCTTTGGCAATGTTGAAGGTGGAACTGAAGAACAATGGACGTCTAAGTGCAGAGAATGGTTCATTTTTAACTTTTTTATTTTTATTTTATTGTTTTGCATGAATGAATTAATTGGGCTCTAATCGCTCCAGGCAAACCGAATCATGTACGTGCAATTTGAGGAATGACCGAAAAAGAATGTTCCAGGTTGTCTTTCCTTTCTGGCTGGTTTTATCGCTTTGTGTCTCTGTCTGTCTGTGTGTCTGTCTGCCTGCCTGCCTGCCTGCCTGTCTCCCTGTGTGTCTGTCTGTCTGTCTGTCTGTCGGTTTTTCTATCTTTCTGTCCCTCTCTGTCTCTGTCTCTCTTTGTCTCACTTTCTCAATGTCACTCTGCTCTCTGTCTCTGTCTCTGGCTATCTGCCTGTCTGCATGTCTGTGTGTCTCTGTCTCTCTCTCTCTCTCTCTCACCCTCTCTCTGTCTGTCTCTCCATCTGCCTCCCTCTCCCTCTGTCGCTGTCTGTCTGTCTGTGTCTCTCACTGTCTCTGTCTGTCTGTCTGTCTGTCTGTCTGTCTTTCTCTGTCTCTGTCTCTCTGTCTCGTCTCTGTCTCTGT
>JABMCL010000041.1:117500-122500 GCA_018857735.1 Alviniconcha marisindica
CTAACATTCCCTTCCCACCAATTGTCGTTCAGAAAGAGAGAGAAAACAGATTTGCCGGTGTTATATACACATTTGCGTGTTAAAAAATATGTTTGGTCACACATTCCTGCACGCACGGACGCACGCACGCACACGTGCGCTCTCTCTCTCTCTCTCTCTCTCTCTCTCTCTTCTCTCCTCTCTCTCTCTCTCTCTCTTCTCTCTCTCTCTCTCTCTCTTCCCTTTTTCTTCTCTCTCTCTCTTTTCTCTCTCTCTCTCTCTCCTCTCTTACACACCACCCCCACACACAAAAAACACACCACACACACAACACACCCCCCCACACACACAAAAACGCCCCCCGCACCCCCACCCGCACACCACGACGCCCACGCACCCCCAAAACACCACACAAAACACACACCACACCCACACACCACACCACCAACAAAAAAAAACCACAACACCCCACAACACAAAAACCCACACACACACACAACAACACCACAAAACACACACACCACCCCCCCCACACCACAACCCAACCCCCCCACACACAACACACACACACACACACACACCACACACACACACACAAAAACAACCACAAACACAACACCACACCACACACAACACACACCAACACACACACACCCCACCCCCAACCCAAAAAAACGTAGCCCCCTTTTTCTTTAATTATTTTTTTCGGGATCCCTTACCCAAGGGGGCGTGAGTGAAAAGGGGTAAAATGGTGAATACAAGACGTTTTCCCCTGTTTTTTTAAACATCTTTCCCCGTTAAACCCCTCGTCTGTTCGATTTTTCAATGTGCGTGTAGGCCCAAAATGTCATTTTAACTGTTTTTGGGTTGGGGTGGTTTGGTGGTTTTTGGGGTGTGTGTGTTTTGGTTTTTGGTGTTGTGTGTGTGTGTGTGTGTGTGGGTGTGTTGTGTGTGTGTGTGTTGTGGGGTTTGGGTGTTTTTTGTGTTGTTCTTTTTTTTTTTCTAATTAGTTTATGGTTTTTAATCAGCACATACAGACCCCCCTCCCCCCCCCCCCCACCACACACCACCACACACACACACAAACCACCACACACAACACATCACACCACCAAAACACACACACCCCACACACCAAAACACACAAAACACACACACACACACACCCACACACAAACACACACAACACACACACACAACCCCACCCACACACACCACACACACACACACACACCACAACACACACCCCAACCACACACCCCCACACCACACCACCACACCACACACACACACCCCACACACACACCACACCCACACACACACAACACCACACCCCACAAACACACCACACCACACACACACCCCACCCCCAACCCAACACACACACACACACACACACACAACACACACACAACACACACACACCCACCCACACCCACACACACACACCCCCCACCCCCAAACACACCACACAAAACCCCACACCACAAATTACCACCCCCACACACACAAACCCCCCAAAACACACACCACACACACACACACACACACCACACACCACACACACACACACACACCCCACACCCCACCACACACACACACACACCCCCCACCACACACACCACCACACACACACCCACCCACCCACAAACCCCCCACCACCACCCCCACGCCAGCAAAACCCCCCACGACCACCACGCACGCACCCGCACGCACGCAACCCCCCCACACACACACCACCAAACCCACACAACACACAACACACACAACCAAACACTTTAAGTGAGGGGCCACACACACACACAACATCCCAACACACAGCACGCCCCCCACCTCACACACACACACACACACACACACACACAACCCCACACCACACACAACACACACACACACCACACACCACCACCCGCACGCCCCCCACGCCGACCCCGCACGCACGCACTTTCGCACGCAAAGCACACCCCAAAACACTTACAAATACACGTCGAGTGAAAGCGCGCGCACTCACCACACACACCTCACCCCAACACAACCCGGCGCCGCACACACACACACACACACACACACACACCCCACACGCACCCCCAACCACACACCACACACACACACACAAAAACCAACACACACACCCACACACACACGCACGCACGCACGCACGCACGCACACACGCACGCACGCACGCACACACGCACACACGAAAACGAATACAGAGCTTTTCGTGAAAATCTGAAATTGACTCAGCTTCGTATTGTTCAGCCACAATATAAAGTGTATCATGATTTCAAGTCCTTTGCCGGCTACTGTTTCCTCTAAACACACCGAAGCATGTATTAATGTCTGTTTAATTATTCACGGTTCTGCCGAACGAGAAAGATAATTTCATCAAGAGAATCGAACCACTGGGGACCTGGTTCGCGCACGTAATACCATTGGCAGTATGTCATGCGTGACGACTCCAAGCACTCTCTCTCTCTCTCTCTCTCTCTCTCTCTCTCTCTCTCTCTCTCTCTCTCTTCTCTCTCTCTCTCTCTCTCTCTCTCTCTCTCTCTCTCTCTCTCTCTCTCCTCCCCTCTCTCTCTCTCTTCTTCTTCTTCTTCTTCTTCTTCTTCTTCTTCTTCTTCTTCTTCTGATCGTGTGTGTTCTGACACTTGTTACTGCCAGTGCCTGCTGTGTGTAACCAGTACCCAACATTTTCTTAATAGTTACACAGCTTGTCTGACATTCGGGATTTCCCTTTTTGCCTAAAACTGATCCAACCAGGTTTGGGCTTTGCAAATGGATTGTTTAGGTTAAATATTCCATTAGTAGTTTGTAGCGTTTAATCTCTTGCTGCTTTTTATCCTTTCTCTGTTTCGGAATTGCGTGTTATTTGATTTATTTGTGTAGTTTTAACGTTTTCTTTACATCCACTGTTTCATTGTTATGTTGCGTGTTGGTCATCAAAATGTATACCATCTGCACAATAAGGTCCCTGATTTGAGTGTATTCCTTAACCAGTCAGCACCGAGCTACAATCTGTTTGGTGTTACGGAATCAAGACTAGACTTTAGAATTTCTGACCAGGATGTCAATATCCCAGACTATCGCATACAAAGAAAAGACTCAACTGCCATTGGCCAGACTGGTATTGCAGTCTACATACATGACTCCATAGCAGACATCACACATAGACGTCATGACCTTGAAAGTGACTGTGTGGAATGTATTTGGCTCGAGCTAAAACCGAATGCAAACGCCCCATCTCTTTTTGTATGCTTTTTGTATAGAAACCCTTCAGTTTGTTATGAGTGGTTCGATGACTTTGTACAGATGATAGACAATCTCCGCGCTGTAAAACCTCATGCCGACATTCTTTTATTAGGAGATTTTAATATTGATTTGCTGAAGCCACACTCCTCTTGGGACTCTACTGTTACACTGCTGGGCCTAACCCAACTTATAGAGTCACCAACAAGAATTACGGGGGGAATGGCAGAAACAAATCACATCGAATTCATGGTCGCCATTGGACAGGAAAAGGTCAAGAAAAAGACCCAGAGAGAGAGAGAGAGAGAGAGAGAGACAGACAGACAGACAGACAGACAGACAGAGAACTCGAACTCGAAAACTTTATTTTACAAGGATTGCAATTTAGGTTCACTCAAAAACCTATCTCAAACCAGTCCTTGCTAAGCTAGTAATGAGTAAATATATTGGATTGCAGGCATCATTATAGGCATAATCAGGAAGTGAATTTTAACATGAAGAATTTCCCAAACCCAAAACAGCATGAGAGAGAGAGAAGAAGAGAAGAAAAGGGAAAAGGAGAGAGAGAAAAAAAAAAAAAGGGTTTATTTAAAAATCAATTTAAAATATTGTGGTGAACGATGAGGAACATGATTAAGTTAATAATACATTCAGGCGTATTACGCATTTAGCAAACCAAAGTCATGAATAAAATACGGGTCCAAAACCTAAATATAAAAAGGAGTTGTCAAATTAAACGTAATCAAGAGTATTTCTTGTCGGGCAGGCAATTTACCGCATGAAAAGATTACCAACTTATATCCACATAGCACAGGCGTGGATATACAGCATGAAGAGTGATCAGTCATCTTCAGCAGCTATCACACTGACCGTATTGGCAATTCTAGATGGGGAATGCACAGTTTTAGCCAACACCTTTTGAGACACAAGAAACGCACTACAATGGATATGCACCACTTTCGAGTCGTTTTTTACGCATTTGCACTGCTAGAAACAAGTACTTTCCAAGGGCAACCAAACTGCTCTCATCAGTACATTTTAACACACTGAGCACCTGGTCCTCGAGTGAAATGTTTTGAGCTTTGTTTATGTACACGTTTCTGATGTTTCCATACACGAAGCAGTCAAAGAGAACGTGCGCTTCGTCTTCAGCTTTTTCAGGGCAAAATGGACACGCACGATTTGCCTCTGAAAGTGAGTAACGAAGCCTGTGCGCGTTGAACGGGGACATCCCAAGTCTAAAACGGGCGAGTGCAGTCCTGTAGATATTCACTTTGATTAGGTCTAAGTACTCCTCTCTGCCAATCACACTTTTAAAGCAATGATACATTTCAAAGCGTGTACTCTGTGAAAGGTGAGAAAACCAGTCCTGGGTGAAGTTTTGCCTCAAGCGTTCTTTGAAGTCTCTCAGGAAAAACGTTTCTCATCACCGACACCCCCAAACAACCACACAAAGCCATAATCACATTTGCACAGTAAAGACTTGACATAGGTTACCCAGTTTTCATGCCCCTTCTCGTGTGCAGTTAACAGCGATTGGTAGGCCATCTTTGAGTACCGTGAAGAGAGAGAGAGAGAGGGAGAGAGAGAGAGAGAGAGAGAGAGAGAGAGAGAGAGAGAGAGAGAGAGAGAGAGAGAGAGAGAAAACTCAAACTCGAAAACTTTATTTTCCAAAGATTGTAGTTTAGGTTCATTTAGATCTTTCTAACAACTAGTCCTTGCTAAACTACCGAATAAGTGAAAAATGGAGAAACTTTATATAAAAATAAAA
>JABMCL010000041.1:127500-132500 GCA_018857735.1 Alviniconcha marisindica
GGGGGGAAAAGGGGGGGGGGGGTAGGAATAGACTAAATGAATGAGGTGGAGGGAAAGGAGGAGCGGGGGGATAGGAATAGACTAAATGAATGAGGTGGAGGGAAAGGAGGAGCGGGGGGGATAGGAATAGACTAAATGAATGAGGTGGAGGGAAAGGATTGATTGGAGGCATGTAAGCCAACAGTCCCAGTTAAGACATTAAACAGTTTCGGAGAGAAGTAAGGAGATTAATTTGAGAAAGGAGGAAACTGGAAGGTAGAGAGGGAGGGAGAGAGAGGGACGGGTAGAAAAAACAAACTGGGGAGGATGGGAGAGAGTAGAGCGAGAGAGAGGCGGATAATAAACAGAGTGTTCCTGTGTGTGTGTGTGTGTGTGTGTGTGTGTGTGTGTGTGTGTGTGTGTGTGTGTGTGTGTGTGTGTGTGTGTGTGTGTGTGTGTTTTGGTTTTTGTCCATTTGGTTGGTTTGTGAAAAAAAACCCACGGTTAACGCCCCCCTACCCCCCACCCCCCACCTCTCCCCATCTCCATTCCCCTTAAACACATTAATATAACTTCAGATTCCTTTTCTGTACACCGCCCCAAACATGTTATCTTTCCGCTTTGTCAACTTGCGTCATGGAATTGGTGGGGAGGGGGGGTTGGGGGGAACACACCAAAAACAACAACACCCAGACCCACAAATAGATTAATAGGAAACGCTTCATTACAGCGTGCTTAAATTCCCGCTGTTCGTCTTCAGCAGTCTGGGTTGACGAAAACTGTGGACCACGACTACATTGGACGGTGAATCATTTTGGTGAAGTAGAATGATAATACACTGTTGTTGTTTGATTGTTTTGGGTTGTTGTTGTTGTAGTTGTTGTTGTTGTTGTTCTGCTGTTGATGTTGTTTTTGTCGTTTGTTGTTGTTGTTTGTTTCTTGTTGTTGTTGTTGTTGTTGTTTGTTTGTTTTTCAGAATCGCTTTAAAAAAAAATGGTAACAAAATAAAAATGGAAACCAAAAAAAAACCCCCCAAACACACACACACAACACACACACACACACACACACAACACACACACACACACAACACACACACACACACACACACACACACGCCCCCGCACCCCCCCCCCCACACCCCCACCCCCACGCACCCCCACAGAGAGAGAGAGAGGGGACAGAGAGAGAGAGAGAGAGAGAGAGAGAGAGAGAGAGGAGAGGGGGGAGAAGAAAGAAGAAGAAGAAGAAGAAGAAGAAGAAGAAAGAAGAAAAGAAAAGAAAAGAAAAGAAAGAAAAAAAAAAAAAAAAAAAAAAAAAAAAAAAGAAAAAAAAGAAAAAAAAAAAAGGGAAAAAAAAAAGGGAAAAAAGGGAAGAAAAAGGTACAAGATCAGTAACAAGCACAACAAGAAAGGAAGAAAGAAGAGAAGACGCCCACGTTCATTCGTGTAATCTTAACCAACTTAAAGTGTTTAGAAAATATATACATGTTCCTCTACATTCAATCTGGCCGCCGAGATGAGCAGCTTTAAGTGCGGAGGACGGGATTCCGCTTTAAGCCAGAGCTCCGGTGACGTTATTGATCCAACAGCCCCAGTTGGTTACCCGCCACAACAAATACATTTCATCAAATTGCCCCGGTCTCCTCTATCGCCACTTTTCTCAATGACTTCATAATCAACTTCCACTTAAGTCTGCCTCAAAGCCGGAGGGGAAAGGAATCAAACCTGGAGCCGTCAACAGCATTACTGCCGAGATCCAAGAGTCTGAAAAGGGTCTGGCTTTTTTCGTTGCTGGTGTGACGGCGTGACCCCTTACCCGCCGTGGGCACCACGAACGCAGAAATTATGGTTCTCAGATCTGAGATGACCCTGGTCGGATTGCCGGACGTTAAAATCCAACTACCAACCGAATTGTTTTTCGTTGTCGTTCTCCCTTTTCCTTTCCTCTTCCTCATTTTTTTTCCCCTCCCCCTCCTCCCCCCTCCCCCCCCTCCTCCCCCCTTTTTTCCCTTCTTTTTCTTTTCCTTCTTTTTTCCCCCTCCCCTCCTTCCCCCTCCCCCCCTCCCCTCCCCTCCTTTTTCTTCTTCTTCTTTTCTTCTTCTCTTTTTCTTCTTTTCTTTTCTTTTTTCTTCTTTTCTTTTTCCCTTTTTTTTTTCTCCCCTTTCCCCCCTTTTCCTTCTTCTTTTCTTCTTCTTCTTCTTCTTCTTCTTCTTCTTCTTCCCCTCCTCCCCCTTTTTTTGTTTTTCTTTTTTCCACCTCCTCCTCCTCCTCCTTCTTCTTCCTCCTCTCCTCCTCCTCCTCCTCCTTCTTCTTCTTCTTCTTCTTCTTCTTCTTCTTCTTCTTCTTCTTCTTCTTCTTCTTCTTGCGTTGTGTGCAGCATAGTGCTAAAGAAGAGATGTTTTGTTCAAACTGTTGTGTGTTATCGTTCTTCATTTGTAACATGTTATTGATGAATTGTACATTTCCATAGCTAGGTTAGTCGTATGTCACTCACCAGTCGTCAATACTTTGCTTTCCATGTGACGAAAATCAAATTGACTGATCTTTTAAACGACTACGACCCAACAGCAAAATAAATTCTTGTTCAAGGTCAGCTGACCGTGCCAAGGACGACAGAAGCCGACCTTGGAAGTACCGTGACCTTGCGATGCCGTCTGCAGACTGAAGGGCGTTGGTACGTCATCTCCTGGACACGTCTGAATGACAACGGTTCTGACACTCTGATTGTCAGCCTTCCATCGGGGCAAATGGTAAGCACTGAGAAGGACAGATGAGGAAAGGTAAGGGGTGGTAAGGACTGAGAAGGACTGGTGAGGAAAGGTAAGGGGTGGTAAGGACTGAGAAGGACTGGTGAGGAAAGGTAAGGGTGGTAAGGACTGAGAAGGACTGGTGAGGAAAGGTAGGGGGTGGTAAGGACTGAAAAGGACTGGTGAGGAAAGGTAAGGGGTGGTAAGGACTGAGAAGGACTGGCGAGGAAAGCTAAGGGGTGGTAAGGACTGAGAAGGACTGGTTAGGAAAGGTAAGGAGAGGTAAGGGGTGGTAAGGACTGAGAAGGACTGGTGAGGAAAGGTGAGGAGAGGTAAGGGGTAGTAAGGACTGAAAAGACTGGTCATGTAATGTAAGGAGAGGTAAGGGGTGGTAAGGACTGAGAAGGACAGGTGAGGAAAGGTAAGGAGAGGTAAGGGGTGGTAAAGACTGAGAATGACCGGTGAGGAAAGGTAAGGGGTGGTAAGGACTGAGAATGACCGGTGAGGAAAGGTAAGAAGAGGTAAGGAGTGGTAAGGACTGAAAAGACTGGTGAGGTAAGGTAAAGAGAGGTAAGGTGTGGTAAGGACTGAACAGATTTTTTAAGTAAGGTAAGAGATGGTAAGGGGTAGCAAGGACTGAAACGACTGGTCAGGAAAGGTAAGAAGTGGTATGGGTTGGTAAGGACTGGGGAAAACAAATTGGTTAGATAAAGTAAGAAATGGTAAGAGGTGTTAAGGAACGAAACGACTGGTCAGGAAAGGTAAGAAATGGTAAGGAGTGGTAAGTACTGAAAAGAGTGGCAAAAAGGTAAGGACTGGTAACGTCTGAAACGATTGGTCAGATAAGGTAAGAAATGATACAGGACAGTAAGGACTGAAACGATTCCTCAGGTAAGGTATAAAATGGTAAGGGGTAGCAAGGACTGAAAAGACTGGTCAGGAAAGGTCAGAAATGGTAAGGGGTGGTAAGGACTGAAAATATTGATTAGGTAAGGCAAGAAATGGTAAAGCATGGTAAGGACTGGAAAGACTGGTCAGGTAAGGCAAGAAATGGTAAAGCATGGTAAGGACTGAAAAGACTGGTCAGGTAAGGCAAAAAATGGTAAAGCATGGTAAGAACTGAAAAGACTGGTCAGGTAAGGCAAGAAATGGTAAAGCATGGTAAGGACTGGAAAGACTGGTCAGGAAAGGTCAGAAATGGTAAGGGATGGTAAGGATTGAAAAGACTGGTTAGGTAAGGTAAGAAATTGTAAAGGGGGGAAGGACTGAAAAGAATGGTAAAAAGGTAAGGACTCGTAAAGACTGAAACGATTGGTCAGGAAAGGTAAGAAATGACAGGGGGTGGTAAGGATTGAAAGATTGCCAAGCAAAGGCAAAGGACTGATAAGGACTAGTAAGGGTGGTAAGGACTGAAAAGAAAGGACCGGTATGGACTGGTAAGGGTGGTAAGGACTGAAAAGAAAGGACCGGTAAGGACTGGTAAGGGTGGTAAGGACTGAAAAGAAAGGACCGGTAAGGACTGGTAAGGGTGGTAAGGACTGAAAAGAAAGGACCGGTAAGGACTGGTAAGGGTGGTAAGGACTGAAAAGAAAGGAACGATAAGGGTGGTAAGGACTGAAAAGAAAGGACCGGTAAGGACTGGTAAGGGTGGTAAGGACTGAAAAGAAAGGAACGATAAGGGCTGGTAAAGGTGGTAAGGACTGAAAAGAAAGGACCGATAAGGGTGATAAGGACTAAAAAGAAAGGAAAGGTAAGGACTGGTAAGAACTGGCAAGTGGCAGTAAGGATTGAAACGGGGTGGAAAAGGAAATGTAAGGACAGGTAAAGAGGTGTATGGAATGGTAAAGACTAAAAAGGATTGGTAAGCAGCGGCTATTTATAAATGGTAAAGTGTGGTAAGAGCCGGCAATGACTGAAAGTGACCGTTACGGAGTGGTAAGCAGTGGCTATAACTGGCAAAGGGTAGTAAGGACTGACAGGGACTGGTAATGACGGATAAGGAGTGGTAACAAATGATAAGGGGTGGTAAGGACTGAAAATGACTGGTAAGGGAAGGTAAACAGTAGTAAGGAGAGTCAAAAAAATGGTAAGGGGTGGTAATGACTGGTAAGAACTGATAGGGACTGAAAAGGACGGATAAAGAGTGGTAAGAAATGGTAATATCTGGTAACAAAATGTAAGTATTGAAGCGGCAGGAAATGGTAAGGGGTGGTAAGGACTGAAAGGGAATGGTAAAGAAAGGCAAGGACAGATAACTGGTTTTTAACGCCCA
>JABMCL010000041.1:137500-140000 GCA_018857735.1 Alviniconcha marisindica
AAGAAGAAGAGGACGACGACGACAAAGAAGAACAAGAACAAGAACAAGAAGAACAAGAAGAACAAGAATAACAAGAACAAGAAGAGGAACAAGAAGTAGCCGAAATCCTCAGAAAATGTTAATTAGCTTTGCGTGCATCAGTCTTGGCTACACAATAATTGTTGAAGGGAAGCAATTGTAGTGCCCGCTACAGTTGCGAACGTCAAGGATTGTCTCCCTTAACATGCTTTCTTTTTGTTCTTGACTCTGGCTTCGATGAAGTTGACTAACAATGGTAGACCGTCATTTCTGCTGACCTGTGTTGCCGGGCAGTTACACTGATCGATGGAACTGACTGACTAACCAATTTACTGATTGACTGGGAACTGATTGACTAACTGATTCAAACACCTAAACGGTTAAATAGAACGCTAATGTAATTTAACAATATAAAAAGAGAGAATTTTGGGGGGTAAGCCTTTTTTTTTCTTTTTTTTTTTCAAAACGAGCAGAGAGTTAAACAGTAAGAAAGCAACTAGTCACCTGATAGTGAACGTTGCCAATTTCGTTTTGTCTTTGGTTCATAGCGTTGTGTTGGTCAGTCGAATCTCTCAGTCATTATGTTTGTCTGCTTGACGGGCTCCCCTGATGAACAATCTCATGAGCGACATTTTGAACGGAAGCGCACGCACGCACGCACGCACGCGCACACACACACACACACACCACACACACACACACACACACACACACACACACACACACACACACACACACACACACACACACACACACACACACACACACACGCGCGCGCGCGCGCGCACAGGTATGCAGAACACATACACACTACGCACGCACGCACGCAGCATGTACACGCACACACACACGCACGCACGCAGCGCGCGCGCACACATACACACACACACACACACACACACACACACACACACACACACACACACACACGCACACACGCACAGCACAGCACACACACACACACACACACACACACACACACACACACACACACACACACAAGCGCACACGCACAGCCGCACACACACACACACACACAAAAACACACACACACACACACACACACACACACACACACACGCACACAAGCGCACACGCACACGCACACACACACACACACAACCCCCACCCTACACACACATACACACACCACACCCTGCCTGCTACTCAGTCATACCCCGGACGACACCCAGCTAACTTGCACCCTTTTGTACCCCAGAGTCACCAGGGACCCCCCAGGTGACCTTCAAACATCACAGCTGGACCTTGAACCAAACCCTGACCATCCTGTGCCAGGCAGAGGCCGGCATCCCGCCCCAGGAGTTCCTCTGGTACTACAAAACACCGCGCATGCTCAACTTCCAAATCGTCGAGCGCCAGAACGAGGCCGTGTACCACCACGAGTCTGGCTGCCGCGTGACGTCACGACGGGCGCTGCACGTGCGAGTGACGTCAGAGTCGGGCGGCACGGTGTACCGTTGCGCTTTGCCTGGAAGGGTGGAAGAGGAGGCTCTTTATGATGAGATCACAGTGCGCTTACCTCCGCGTGAGTTGTTTTCACTATTGGGAGTGTTTTCACTATTGTGTGTGTGTTGGGGGGGGGGTGTGGGGGGGGGGGGGGGGGGGAAGGAAAAAAAGGAGAAAAAAGAAGAAAAAAAGGAGAAAAAAGAAGAAAAAAAGGAGAAAAAAGAATGACTGCTATTGTGTTCCAAAACAGATTCCAAACGGAAAATTTGAAAATTTGCGAAACTTCGCATGTTGTGTTTTGTCCTAATACGCTATTTATTAGGACAAAGCACAACATGCAAATGTTCGGGGTAATCCCTTTTTCAAGCCACAAGTAAGTAAGTAACTTTGTGCTTCACGCCAAGTCAACCATTACGGTTATATCAGTGCGATTCAAGCCACAAAACAATACTTAAACAACAGTTAAACGGTTTTTTTTTTTAAATGTAGAAATTAGTGAATTGATTCCATTATCGGGTGTGTTTTGCTAAATTAGTGAGTTGCTGGGTGTGTTTTGCTAAGCTAATGAGTTGGGTGTGTTTTGCTAAACTAATGAGTTGGGTGTGTTTTGCTAAATTAGTGAGCTGATTCCTTTAAAGGGTGTGTTTCGCTAAATTAGTGAGTTTTCGGGTGTGTTTTGATATAAATCAGTGCGCTGATTCCCTAATTGGGCGTATTTTTCTAAATCTGTGAATTTATTCTTTTGTTGGGTACGTAAATCAATGAGTTAATTCCCTTGTTGGGTGTGTTTTGCTAAATTAGTGAGTTTATTCCTTTATCACGTGCGTAAATCAGTGAGTTGATTCCCTTATTGGATGTATTTTGCTAAATTAGTGAGTTGCGGGTATGTTTTGCTAAATTAATGAGTTGATTTCATTATTGGGTGTGTTTTGCTAAATCAATGAGTTGATTTCATTATTGGGTGTGTTTTGCTAAATCAATGAGTTGATTCCATTATTGGGTGCGTTTTGATAAA
>JABMCL010000041.1:145000-152500 GCA_018857735.1 Alviniconcha marisindica
GGGGGGGTGGAGGCAAACAGAAAAACCAAAGGACGAACAAACACTTTGCCATCAAATCTGAACATCCGCCTGTGTTATGGTGTGAAGGAAATTCCAGAACCCACAGTTAATTTGCAAATGTCATTACGTGCTGAACTCAGGGAAATATTGAAGTTTACCAAAATTTGACAGCCCACAATTCACCTGTGGAAAATATTCAAGTTCACCGAATAATCCACAAATCACGTACGTGAAATATTTAAGTTCTGCAAATTGTCTACACACACCACTTACGTGAAATATTTATTTTCACCAAATATTCCACACACCACGTACAGGCAATATTTAAATTCACCAAATAGTCGATACACGACGTACAGGAAATATTTATATTCATCATATAGTCTACACGCCATGTACGTGAAATATTTAAATTTACCGAATAGTCCGCACACGCACTAATTTAAAATCATCAGATAATCCACCCACAATTGTAAGCACCTGACGCACAAATTAAAATCCCCTCTGTTCAAATTCAAAGCTATCTGCGTGCATATTTCAAACATGGAGTAGATCAGAATATAGCTTTTCATGCTTTGCCGACTAGCAGGACTTTAATCTGCATTTCTAGTTCCTGCCTTGCATGTTCGCCCATCCCATATCCCCACCCCTCCACCCCCCTCCACCCCACCCCCCGCCCCCATTTTTTGAGCCCTAAATTAGCTTTTGTCATGAAAGCTGATTTAGATCTTCTCTTTTTCTTCTTTCTCTTTTTTCGTACAGTGTCCACCCCCCCCCCCCCCCCCCCCCCCACCCTCCTCCTCCTCCCTCTTCTCTTGTTGTTGTTGGTGTTGTTGTTGTTTGTTTTGTTTTTGTTTTGCTGTTGTTGTTTGCATTGACACTGTATTTTCGGTATGCCAAACATCGACTATGGTGAATATTACTGCAGTACCCGAGAGTGCTTGTTTCAGCCCTTCTTCTCCCCCCCCCCGCTCCCCTCCCCCGCCCCCCCCCCCACCCCCCCCCCCACACCTCCTCACCTCACTCCTCCCCCCCAACCCCAACCCCGACGCACCCAACGCACCTTTTCTTTTTCCGACGTCGTTGACACGCACACGTATATGCCAAAGGGGATGTTACAGAGATTCCACATTTCTGTTTGCACGAACCTATAGCGAAAATCCGTTGTTGTTGTTTTTTCTTCTCTTTTTTTTTTTTTTTTTTTTGTTTGTTTTGACGTCATCCTTTTGTTTCAAAGGCCGTAAAGGTTTTGCTTGGGGATGGGTTGGTTGGGAGCGATTTCTGTAGGAAACTATATTTACGGAGATCTGAGCTGCATACAAGGTCCTAAGTATATTATTCTTGTTTACATATGGTCACAGAGAAAAATAATCTTCTCAAACATGCCGGCTAAGAGGCTGACTTGTTTGTTTGGGGAGAGGGAGAAGGGGGGGGGGGGGGGGGGGGGGGGGGGAGGGGAGGGGCAATTGGTTGTGTCCCTTGAATAAAGCTTGATTCATGGGTTATGTTGAAGGAAGGGGAAGCAATCTGAAAAGAGCTGAAAGAGATTCCGAAATGACAACAGTGAAAACAGCAATAAGCAATAAGTATACACAGTGAACTGTGTTTGCCGCAGTCGTCATTTTCTCCGCACGTGCGCGCGCACGCACGCACGCACGCACGCACGCACGCACGCACGCACGCACGCACGCACGCACGCACGCACGCACGCACGCACGCACGCACGCACGCACGCACGCACGCACACACACACACACACACACACACACACGGGGAAGTGGAGGGAGAGAGAGAGAGAGAGAGAGAGAGAGAGAGAGAGAGAGAGAGAGAGAGAGAGAGAGAGAGAGAGAATTTTGAAATCATGTTGTGTCCATCTTTCGCCTTTCTATCTTCCGAACAATAAATTGCATTATTTTGTAATTTAATGCACCCGTTCTCAAAAGAATTCATATATATAGCGCTTTACAATTACTTGCAACATTTACTGTTAATGTAAAACTCACAAGTGCCACACATTTTCTTTTCACATTTCAGTCTTTCTTGTTCTCTCTCTCTCTCTCTCTCTCTCTCTCTCTCTCTCTCTCTCTCTTCTCTCTCTCTCTCTCTCTCTCTCTCTCTCTCTCTCTCTCTCTTACTTCCTTTATTCTTTCTTTCCAGTTTTCTTTCCCTTCTTCATGCACTGATAGTAAGAGGGAAAAAAGGGGAAAAAATCCTTCAGTTTAATTTGAATCCGTCCAGATTCATCAAACACAGTTTCACTTTCTTTTCTTCTTTTTTTCTTTTTAAAATTGGTTTCGTTCATTTGATTTATTTATGTAGTGTTAACTGCATTTTTCTTTTTAATGCTACTGGTTGACTGGTTTTACGCACAAGTAAAACACCAAGTTACTTACTTACTTCTGAACCTGGTTCCCACGCATAGATACGTCCTAGGATGTCAAGCAAAAATTCATTAAAATTCATAGAGGAACGAGTATGCATAGCATGTGTTCCTATCATGCAATGTTGCGGACACGTGTTGGTTTGGCTTCGTTAACCCCTTCACTGCCCCAGCCTGTAAAATTTCCGGACTGAAAGATGCAGAGATGTGCCCGCAAACAGTATATTTTTCGGTCCTGTAACACATCTACTTTCAGTGCTATGCGTTTTGATGTAAGTCCTTTTCCCATGCCAGTGCGAAAAAAATGACGGAAAGGCTTAGGAGTTTCAAATTTCGCATGTTTGGTTTAAACCAAATTCATTCATTCAACGTAATCATAGGTTCAACAAATAAGTACAGTATGCTTAATATGAGTGTTACCTTAGACAAAATGATAATTACACAGACATTTACGATGGCAAGATGGCAAATTGTTGTCAAAAAGTCAGAGGCAACAAAACGAAACAAAGATCAAAACAACAACAAAAACAAAACAAAAACAAAACAAAAAACTAAAAACTTTTCGCATTTGTGCGTGTGTGCGTGCATTCATGTTGTATGCATTGAATTTTGACAAATATGTATTTGTAGAGAACGTGTAAGCGCCTGTGCGGGCTAGGCGTTCTAAGTATTCATTTTTATTTTATTTTTATTGGTCGTTTTCAAGTGACACCATGGCAGTGATGGGGTTAACGGATGCTGTGCACAAAATCGCTAAGGTGAAAGGCTGTTACTCCGTCCTTCTGTCTCTCGCACCTGAAGCGCACAGCTCCCTTTTCTATCGCCGACGTCAGCAGCCACGACGTCACCCATATGTCTGAGGACAGTTATAGTCTAATTTATTCCTTGGCTGTTACGGCAGCTGTACTGGTTTCAGAGATGTTGTCCCCTCGTCGTTCCATTCAGCAACGTTACATATCACACACCCATTCCGCCGCCACCGCGTAGGCGGGTGATGGTGAGGGTGAGGGTGAGGGTGGGGGCGTTCAGATCGCTACAAAGCCACCATCCGGAGAAGATCCCGCAGCGTTGGTGATGAGTCGCAACGGTGGTGTTCGATGATTGTCTTCTTGACTTTTGTTCGCTGTGTTATTGTTATTATAACAATTATTGTTGTTATTGTTGTTATGACGATGATGGTGATGATAATGATGATGATGATGGTGGTGATGATGATGATGATGATGATGATGATGATGATGATGATGATGATGATGAATATTATTAATGTTGTTGTTGTTACTGTACTAGTTCTTCTTCTTCTTCTTCTTCTTCTTCTTCTTCTTCTTCTTCTTCTTCTTCTTCTTCTTCTTCTTCTTCTATAGGATTGTAACGTGCCTGTGTCTGTCTGTCTGTCTTCTGTTGTCTGCTGTCTGTCTGTCTGTCTGTCTCTCTTCCTCTGCTCTCTCTCTCTCGTCTCTCTCTCCTGTCTCTCTCTCTTCTCTCTCTCTCTCTCCTCTCTCTCTCTCTCTCTTCTTCTCTCTCTCTTCTGCTCTCTCTCTTCTCGTTCTGTCTCTGTCTCTCTCTGTGTCTCTCTCTCTCTCGTTCTGTCTCTGTCTCTCTCTGTCTCTCTCTGTCTCTCTCTGTCTCGTTCTGTCTCGTTCTGTCTCTGTCTCTGTCTGTCTGTCTGTCTGTCTGTCTGTCTGTCTGTCTGTCTGTCTGTCTCTCTGTCTCTCTCTCTCTCTCTCTCTCTCTCTCTCTCTCTCTCTCTCTCTCTCTCTCTCTCTCTCTCTCTCTCTCTCTCTCTCTCTCTCTCTCTCTCTCTCTCTCTCCAGTTCTTAAGCTGCATTGTCCTCCGTCTTAGTATGAATGCCAAGAGCGATAACTACACCCATCCATAACGAAAGCAAATATTGTGTCTGTATGCGTGCGTGGTCATCACTCTCGACGCAGCATTTATCATGGAAACTGATGGCTTGCTTTGCAGGCCTCAGGTCAAGAAGCTGTTACTTATTCATGACGACGGACACTGGCTATTCACCACGACCCAGCAACATTGCAACCGGTGTACAGGTGAATGTGAACGACAGGTGGGAAATACTGTACTGTATACTGAGAGGCAAAAATCTTACAGCTTGGGTACAGGTGTATGTCAACAATACAGCCAATCAGAAATTGTATAAATGATTTGATTAACGAATGTATCATAGATACTACGTCAATTCCAGTTCTCCTACCATCACCTCAAATGCCACAGTGGGCACACATAAATGCCAAATTTGATACTGATTGATACTGATTATACCGATTTGAAGAAAAGTGAATCTTCAAACATTTTAGCTATAGAAGTAAGAGAAAATCTCAATAATGACCATCAAAATCATTTTAAGATTTTCACTGACGGTTCCATTCTGGACTCATTAGACAGTGGAGCAGGATTCGTTATTCCTGACTTAAAAGTGCAAAAATCTTTTTACTTAGGGAAGGGTTTTTCCATATTCACATCCGAGTTATATGCAATACTAATGGCATTAAGCTACATATTCAATATTCGGTTAGCAATATTTTATATTTTTTTAATCTGTTTTGATTCAAAATCAGTTCTATGTGCATTGAAAAACGGACTACAAAATGAGAGTGGATATATTTTATGAAGTAAAGTATTTAATACATTGTATCATGTCTATGGGTATTGGCACTGAGTTTTGTTGGGTACCGTCTCATTGTGGTCTTCACTGGAATGAAATATCAGATAAATTAGCTAAACAAGATGGAATGAAAAACTTTCTGAAATATCATACAATAACCTACTGCTTTCGTTTCATGATATTGCTTCATATTTCAAAAAGACTGTGTATAAAGAACTTGAAAAAAGTAAATCTACGATACCTTCTTGTTCAAGGTATTTAGCAAGAGTAACACACAAGTTCCGTCTAAATTCATGGAACACTAAATACTCACAGAATATGAGATGCGTTTGTAAAAATGTCCTATCTGTTAAACACATACTATTTGAATGTCCTGTTACCACAGTTATTTCAGAAAAATGGACGTGACTTTTATGCTTGCAACAACGTAACAGATTTTATTTTTATTTTTATAATACTGATGTTATCAATTCTATTGTTAAATTGATCGTATATAGTCCTGTGTGTAAGTTAGTATAATATATGCTTTTTTAATATCACCTCGATGTTAACAGACACAAAATAAAACACTGATTAATTGAGTTGAATGTCAACAACAGGAAAACTATCTCTACAACATGCTGAAAAGTAGCAATTCCCCGAGTTCAAGCAAACACACACACACACACACACACACACACACACACACACACACACACACACACACACACACACACACACACACACACACACACACACACACAACACAACACACACACACACACACGCGCAGCGCGCGCACGCACGCACGCACGCACGCACGCACACATTCCAACTGTTCATGAAATGTCATGAAACTTTGATGTGAGGACAATAATTATTGGCTGAAGAGACACACCCACTGAGACCTGAATTTGACAAATAATAACACTAAATAACTTTTGTATAGCGCTATTCTCTGGTGTACACAAACTCACTGCGCTTTACAACTTTCTAGGACAATAGACACACGGACAGGAGCGACAGGTTCTTATTAGGATTCCTCGTAGTAGACTACGCGATACCTACGGTCGTTCATTCCAACGTCCATTCGGACACAAACCAACAAGCATCAGGCAGGAAAACACAACTCGCAATGACTGGAGGTGAAGATGCGGGGACGACGAGGCTTGGATAAAATGGAGGAGTGTTTGGGAATGAATAATAATTATTATTATAATGATGCAGCTGTTTGTTCGAGTGGATGGATTGTAATCTGTAAGAGTGAGAACATGGGCCGTTTGTGCAGTGTCTTAATTTTTGTATATAACGTTTCGTGGCAGATCACTTTCATTTCCGCAACGGATTAATAAATTCATCTTGTATGACTTGCGGTATCGATTATTGTAGTAATTTTTGTGAACGTTGACATGACAGTTTTTTTGTTTTTCCTGTTGATTATACCGAAGGCGTTGCTCTGGTTTGCCTGGGCGGGTGCTGTTTCTCTGTGGACATAATAATTATGATAATATAATAATAATAACACATTGTTTATGGCGTCCCATCTCGTAAGAACTCAGAGTTCTTACAAAGACATAAGGATACACTCATTTCATCACACACACACACACACACACACACACACACACACACACACACACACACACACAACACACAACAACACCCCCACACCCCCCCCCCTGCACACACACACACACACACACACACACACACCCCACACACCACACACACACACACACACACCACACACACACACACACACCACACACACCACACACACACGCACACACGCACACACACACACACACACACACACACACACACACACACACAACACACACACACACACCACACACACACACACACACACACACACCACACCACACACACACACACACACACACACACACACACACACACTACAGAGATATGCATTACCGATGATGGGTTGGTAGAATGAGAAGAAACTGAGAAAACGACAGATCAGTATGCAGAAGAGAAGAAGTGGGTTTTCAGTTTTGACTTAAAAGAAGAGAGTAAAGACGAAAAATGCCTGACATCATAAAAGACAAGACATTACCATGAAGGTCTGTCGCTATAATTCCACATCATCTAGCCAACTCATATCGCGCTGCTAACACATTCCAGGAGAAAACGGCCGTGGTGTGTGTAGCTGACGATGTTTATGTTACCTTTTTGTGTAGCATGGTGTGTGTAGCTGACGATGTTTATGTTACCTTTTTGTGTAGCATGGTGTGTGTATATAGCGCCTGTCAACACTGAACGCCAGAGTTCAGGAGCTGTGTGAAAGTTGAGGTGGCCGTCCTGGGCTCCCGTCCCTAATAAACCTACGCGGGTTTCTGTGGACGTAAAGCAACACTTCAACCATCACCCTACACTGAAACGTGTTCGCCATTATCTTTCCCATTTCTCAAGGTTACCCATATCCTGTTGTTGACGTTATAGGCGTGTTTATGTCAGCTGTCGTCGTAGTACTGAGCTAGGGGGCATATA
>JABMCL010000041.1:167500-170000 GCA_018857735.1 Alviniconcha marisindica
ACGCACGCACACACACACACACACACACACACCACACACACACACACACACACACACACACACACACACACATGCACCACGCACGCACGCACGCACCACCACACACCACACCAGCACGCACGCACGCACGCCACGCACCCACACACACATACACACACACCACACACACACACACACACACACACACACACACACACACACACACACACACACACACTGGGAGATCATGCTGTGTGCTGATCCCTAAAAAGACAGGTTTGATCTCTGAACCCGTTCAGACCGCAGAGGTTGGAGGAAGTTGCCGGAAAGCGAGGAGTGGATTGTGGGTAGAGATGATCAACGTGGAGCTCTCTTGTTCACTCGTTTATTTTCAACTGAAGTGGGAGTTTGCACATACCACCGTCGTCGGTTACGTTAAGAGTTCACTGATTCCGTGACTTATATTTTCCGCAATAATTTCCGCCTTTGAATTCTAGGTCTCTCTGTCTTTGTCTGTTTGTCACTGCCTCTTCCTGTGAGCGAGTGAGAGAGAGAGGGAGAGAGAGAGAGAGAGAGAGAGAGAGAGAGAGAGAGAGAGAGAGAGAGAGAGAGAGAGAGAGAGAGAGAGAACATTCAACGTTCTTCCTTGACCTTGTTTCGAACGGCGTCGACATTAATTTGGTGGAGACAGTCAATTAACTACACTTCTGGCGCTGTGCTTGTGACAGCTGTGGAGTTGCTCTTGGCCGTAGAAAACAGAGAAACAGAGACAGACAACAGAGACAGAAAGCAGAGACAGAAAACAGAGACAGACAGACAGGCAAACAGACAGAGACAGAGACAGACAAACAGAGGCAGAGAGTACCTCAACGTTCTTCCTTGACCTTGTTTCTAACGGTGTCGACATTAATTTAGTGGAGACAGTCAGTTATCTACACTTCTGGCGCTGTGCTTGTGACAGCTGTGGAGTTGCTCTTGGCCGTAGAAAACAGAGACAGACATACAGACAGAAATACAGACAGAGACAGAGACAGACAAACAGAGACAGATAACACCGCAACGTTCTACCTTGACCTTGTTTCTAACGGTGTCGACATTAATTTAGTGGAGACAGTCAATCAACTACACTTCTGGGGGCTATGGAGCTGCTCTTGGCCATGGACAAAAGAGAGGGGAAGGGGGAGAGAGGGGGTTTGAGAGAGAGAAGGAAAGAGAGAGAGAGAGGGAGGGGGAGGAGACACAGAGAGAGAAAGAGAGTGTGACAGACAGACAGAGATACACACAGGGAGGGAGAGGGAGACAGAGAGACAGTGAAAGAGAGTGAGGGAGAGGGTGATAGAGTGACAGACAGACAGACAGACAGAGAAAGAGGTAGAGGGAGACAGAGAGACAGAGAGAGACAGAGGGAGGGAGAGGGAGACAGAGACAGACAGAGAGAGAGAGAGAGTCAGCTCTGCGATTTTAACATCCTGCGAGAGAGGTGTGAGGGGTTGGGGTGAAGAGGGCGAGGAGGTAAAGAGAGAGAGAGAGACAGAGAGACAGACAGACAGACAGACAGACAGACAGACAGACAGACAGAGAGAAACTCGAACTCGAACTCAAAAAACTTAATACTCAAGGACAGTAGCGTTAGGTCCATTTGGACCTATCTAACAGCCAGTCCTTGCTATACTGCAAACACAAATAAGCACGACAATACCACAAACAGGTATTATAAGTACGAATAAGCAATTGATTAATGAAGTTCCACAGAGTTCCTACAAATGTGCAGAAACATCGGAATTAAATTTCGAGGGAGGGAGGGAGAGGGGCGGGGGCTACGGTACAGACAGAAACGGCTCTCTGATTTTTACAGAGGGGGTTGTGTGTTGGGGGGGGGGGGGGGGGGCTGGGTAAAGACAGAGGAAGTTCTCTGATTTTTACAGAGGGGGTTGTGTGTTGGGGGGGGGTGGGGGGGCTGGGTAAAGACAGAGGAAGTTCTCTGATTTTCACAGAGGGGGTTGTGTGTTGGGGGTGAGGAGGTGGGGGGGGGGGGGGGGGTGCTGGGTAAAGACAGAGGAAGTTCTCTGATTTCAACGTCCTCCCAGAGACAGGCAGATAGATGTGACACACAGAAAAGAGAACATACACTCAGAGAGAAGTTTAGAGACAGATAAAGATCGAATGAGGAGAGAGAGAGAGAGAATGAGAGAGATTCAGAGAGAAGGGATACACACACACAGAGACAGAGAGGGTGAGTGACAGACAGAGACAGACAGACAGACAGACAGAGAAGGAGAGAATGGGACCACGGGCCCACGAGTCTAAATTCCTCACTCCAGACAATATTTCATTCGTGGTCTGCCACACGCCAGTCTCTGCCCATCAGGACCGGCACGTGGGCCAACCTACCCACACCCGCCCACCCAGACTCCCCTCCCGCCCCCTCCCCCCTCCCTCCCACTCCCCACCGTCCACCTGCCACCCTTCCTGACAAGACACCGTGTAAGTGTCCTTCCCCCAGTCCTGTCCTTCTCGCTCT
>JABMCL010000041.1:182500-185000 GCA_018857735.1 Alviniconcha marisindica
TAACTCCCTTGACTTTTGCCCGTCATCGCTTAAGTCCCTTGGCTGCTTTTACTTCCGGTGCGTACTTTCTTCACAATGGAAGGCGGTGACAGTGAATTTGCGAATTTTACACTGCCAACTTTAAAGGCATTTTTGAGGCCCGTAGTCAGAATGTATCTGGCAACAAGCAATAACTTGTTGCTCGTGCTATAGGATGCCCCAAAACGCATATTTTCTACGAACTCGCGATCTTCTGGTCAGCCAAAAAACGACGCAAAAACGCTTCTTTTTTTCCACCCTCCATCCCCTTTCCACGGTAATTTTTGCAACTGCAACAGTGCTGCCATTTGTACTGCTTCGCGATTCTAGGTTCAACTTCCACTGTTATACACAGCGTGAAGCAACGCCTACTCAGAAATCGGCCCGGAAGTACGTTGCGACCTCTCGCGACTTCTTGCGCGAAAGATTACAAAGCGCATTCACTCTAGCAAACCAGCTTCGCTGAATCGCCCAATAAAGCCATTCCCCGGAGCATCGGTTTCCGACACCTTCCTCCAAACTCTGCCAGAATTGGTTCGGCCACTGAAGGGGCACTCTTTTTCTCAGTGTCAGCGCCCTCCGAAAGGTCTGGTACTAATAAGATTGTGGAAGCAACTTAGCGTCGTGAGCCGGTTTGGCCTAGCGGTAAGGCGTTAGGCTGGTAAGCGGAAGGACCTCGGTTCGATACCGCTTCGGCTCTCCTTTCTCTTCAAAAGTTGTGGTTTGTGGACACTGTCTTGTGACTTTGTCCGTCACTTCCTACTGAAACATTAAAATGGTTCTCATCGCTGCCCATCTTAATGCAGAAGTCATTCTGGTGGTGACAGTGTAGCGATAGGTATATAATCTCCCTCTCCCCCCACCTCCATACCCCCTTCTCCCCGTCCCTAATAGGCCGTACGGTTTCTGTGGACGTTAAGCACCATGTTTACTTACTAACTTAGCGTCCAAGCACGCACATAAACATAAGGCGTGTCCGATCTGAGTTTTTAAAAAAGAAAAGAAAAGAGTTCAGTCTCGATTGAAACGATCTGGGTTTTATTTGTGCTGGCGTAAGCAACGTAGACAGTTTTAAAAGACATAATTAAAATTTCCTTGTTGTAAAACCTTGCTGCCATTTGAACACCAAGGAAAAAACTGTCTGTTCGCTGACAGTTTTAGGAGACCTGCGACGTAATCAGTTCTGGCAGTGGTTGGAGGAAGGATGTCGTAAACCAGTGCTTGGAGTTTGTGTCAAGGCTAGATTATGGGGGCCTTCTTTTCGGGAGAACGGAGACGAGTTTCGCGCTGATCTCAAAACCCAGCTTCTTTCCTCCCAAGTTTTCCACCTGACCACACACACCACGTGGTACTGTGTTAACTGGTGGAGTAGATGGCTCCGCTGTGAGCTGCGTCCCACCACCACCTGGCTCTGTGTTCATTGGTGGAAATCAGGGTTCTGCTCTGATCTCTAAGCCCCATCTCTTTCCTCGCATGTGGTACAGTGATGACTGGTGGAACAGAGGGTTCTGCTGTAAGCTCTAAGCCCCGCCTCTTTCGCTCTGACCGCTAGGTGGTGCTGTGATGACTGGTGAAATAGAGGGTTACCCGCTGATCTCAAAGCCCTGCCTCTTTCCTCACAAATTTTCCAGCTGACCACCGTGTGGGATCAGAGTTGCGGAGCTGTGTGAAAGTCGAGGTGTCGTCCCGGGCTCCCCCTGTCCTTAATAAACTTGATGGTTTCTGTGGACGTAAAGCAACACTGAACTGTAGGATCTCAGAGCTCAGGAGCTGTGTGAAAGTCGAGGCGGCCGTCCTGGACTCCCCGTCCTAACGAACCTTATGGTTTCTGTGGACGTAAAGCAACACTGAACCGTGCACACGCATTGGTCACAGTTTGTCCCTAATATGTCAACCGGACATCCGAGGACATGAAGCTCCACATTACAGTGCTGACTGGTGGAATTCACGATAATTTGAGTCTCGTTCAGCATTCCAAATGATGGCAAGTTTCCTCATTTGCTTGCAGCTGCTATTTCTCTTCCTCGTCGAACGCGTGCCTTCTTATTTTGAAGGTTTCGTTCGGAATCTGTCAGTCTTTCGCTCCGTTGTTATGCTTTATCAGCTGGTGAGGAAAACGTAGCGGACACTCTTCGAGTTCTTCGCGCGGAATATTAATTGTGACGTTCTGATTGGCTGAAGTTCTGGGGTGATTGATATCGAACGACCTCTGTTCTTCAGCACTGTAATTCTTGTAAAGCATCGAGAAAGGTAAATACTGGTCCACGGTCGTGGGCAACTGTTTAGGTTTGGTTTCACTTTAGCCCACACTCCTTTTAAACAGGACACAAAGACACCCTCAATCACCCGTGATACCTATAACATGGCACGCGGGCAACTGTCTTTATTGCTGGGAGACTTAGTCCTATTCTTTCCTTTCTTTCTGGCATATGATTATCGCTAAGCTTCTTACGTGCAGGGTTTCTTTGTTTTATTCTTCTAA
>JABMCL010000041.1:225000-227500 GCA_018857735.1 Alviniconcha marisindica
AAGTAAGGATCGACAACTGTTGGCAGATCTTGTTTGTTTTGAAGCTCAGTGTTTGCCACGATCTGCCCACTTAAAAATCTTCCTAATTTTCGTCATATTGATGATGTCGTTTTAAATCTGCTTATACATTCTTAACATTTTTATTTTTTATTTTACATCAGCTTCTTCTTGTCTGTCTTCTTCTTTGCTTCCTTCTTCTTTTATTATTATCTGTCTATTTTCTTGCACCTGACGAAGACAATTTTCTGTCGAAAGCGCTTGTGTTTTATTGTTTCCTTGTGTTTCGTCGTATAGGTGAATACATTCCCTAGATCTGTTATATCAGTTTTGCCAACCTCACCAGTAGTTGTTCACTCATTCCTCAGAAAAAGAATGTTTTCTTTCATATTCATGAAATCACACGGGTAGTTCTGTTGTGTACTAGTCTGTATACTAGTCTATACTTGGTTGGAGGTGCCTGCAAACCACAACGAGCTTGTATTGGTTGAGCCAGTGTGACACAATCGTGTCTCGAAGCGTGCATGTGAAGCAAACGTACCTGTTTGGATGAATTTCCCCCAGGCCACTCTAAAATGTTCGAAAGAACGCGAGACATCATTTCAGTGTTCGTCTTGGCAATTTCAAACACTATCAATTTATTTCCTCTTTTTTTCTTTTTTTTGTGCTGTTCCCCATGAAAACGTTAGGAAAATGAAACTATTTCACACAAACTGTCCAGATTTAAAAAAAAAATTAAAACATTGACAAAAATAATTTATACATGACATGTACACAAAACTGAGAAGTTCCGGGATCCTATCAATGATGTCACACTGAAACGCGGGAAAGAGCTCGTGAAAACAGTGTTAGTAACACTGTCTGGGAAAGTCCTCTTCTAAAATCGTTATAAAATCAACGGCACGTTCACTCACAAAACTTTTAACGCTGATCAGGTTCGTTTAACCTCCTCTAAGCACACGAGAAGTTTAGCCTCCGAAGGACAGTTCCTTTAACACGCGTGCTCAGTTTGCCTGGCCATGGTCCACCCTTCAACGAAACGGGGTCGGGTTGACCCAGCGGCCAAGTGTTCGGGTAATAAACAGACGTCCTGAGGGTCGAGCAGGCCTAGGCGACGGCTTCCTTTGCTCCTCTGAAGTTGTGGTTTACGGACTGTGTCTGTAGAGACGCCTGGACTGGTCGCCTCGCCGGCCCTTCGCAAGTAGTCAAAGTAACCCGGCACAAAACTTAGGTGACACCGCCTTCCATACTAATGCAGAATCTGTCTGATCGCGACAGCGCAGCACGGGTGTAGGCCGGTGGGGTTCAACGCGGTGTTCAAGTCTCCGAAGAGGTACTGGCCGGGACTGAGATCTCATGGGGTTGAGGGGAGGTTGGAGAAGGAGGGAGGGTGGAGTTGGGAGGGGGGGGGGGAATTTGGGGGGGGGTGGGGGGGGGGGGGGGGAACTATACCTAACGCTACACTCGCTCCATCTCGCCTTTCCGTGATTTCGCTTCCCGCCTCCCACCCACCCATCCTCTCTCTCTCTCTCTCTCTCTCTCTCTCTCTCTCTCTCTCTCTCTCTCTCTCTCTCTTCCGTATTTCTCCTCTCTCTCTCTCTCTCTCTCTCTCTCTCTCCTCTCCTCTCTCTCTCTCTCTCTCTCTCTCTCTCTCTTCCGTATTTCTACTCTCTCTCTCTCTCTCTCTCTCTCTCTCTCTCTCTCTCTCTCTCTCTCTCTCTCTCTCTCTCCTCTCTCTCTCGTGATTCGCCTTTCCTCCCCCCCTCTCTCTCTCTTCCTATTGCCTCCCCCCCCCCCCCCCCCTTCGTGATTTCTCTCCTCTCTCTCTCTCTCTTTTCTCTTCTCTCTCTCTCTCTCTCTCTCTCTCTCTTCGTGATTTCTCCCCCCCTCCCCCTCTCTCTTTCCTATACATATTACATATTATTCCCTGAAGCAGAACGGCGCACAAGCCAGACGAAACGTGTAAAGAAGAATCAGCGGTCAGAAGACGGACATGTTTACACCTGTCGGTTCCTTGGCGGTGTCGAATAACACAAAAGCCCGGATTAGCGAGAACGTGTTGAAGTGGCGCGTGTCGTATAGCTCTGTTGACACAACAGGCACGTGAAGCACGTGGTCATATACCAGCATAACAAACGTTCCTTGTCCGGGAGGGCCCTATACTAGGAGGCGGATGGGTGTGTGGCATACGTTTTGCTTGCAGCGAAGGTACGCCACAGATTGAGGGATTATCCCGGAGAATAGTTTGCAGGCAAAGTACGCTACAAATGTAGGCACTATCCTCGAGGCCATCTTGCAGCCAAGGTATCCTACAGATTTGGGCACTATCATGGAGGCCGTCTTGCAGCCACGGTACGCTACAGATTTGGGCACTATCATGGAGACTGGCTAAATTGCAGCTAAGGTACCCTACAGATTTGGGCATTATTCTGGAGGCCGTCTTGCAGCCAAGGTACCCTACAGGCCTGGGCATTATCATGGAGAATAGCTTGCAGCCAAATTA
>JABMCL010000041.1:242500-247500 GCA_018857735.1 Alviniconcha marisindica
CACCCCCATCCCCACCCTTTCGCCCCCCACCCCCTTCTCTCTGTCTGTCTGTCTGTCTGTCTGTCTGTCTGTCTGTCTGTCTGTCTGTCTGTCTGTCTGTCTCTCTCTCTCTCTCTCTCTCTCTCTCTCTCTCTCTCTCTCTCTCTCTCTCTCTCTCTCTCTCTCTCTCTCTCTCTCTCTCTCTCTCTCTCTCTTTTTATTGCATCCATTACACATTCAGCTCGCTTAGTGGGGAATAGCGCTATAGCAAAAGGTATTCATAAATTATTACTGTTATGCAAAGCAGCGTCTTTCGAGAAGTCAGAGTTCCTGTTGAGCAACATCGACTAAGCTTATATCTAGACAAAAATGGCATAATTATTTACGTGTCGTTTAACCTTAAACACCAATGACACTTACATGTCATTTAACCCTGACACCAGTAACATTTGCATGTCGTTTAACCTTAGCCACCAATGATATTTACATGTCGTTTGAGGCAACGTGAACAACAGGTTGGGCGAACGAAAACAAAAGCAAACTTGTTTCTTTTTCAAATTGTCGGAGAAATCGTCAGTTGAGAGCAAACCGGAAGCCGGAAGTCAAGCAGTTGAACGAAAAGTAAACTTGAAAGGTGGATTCTAGTCTACTGAAAATAATGTTAATCATGTAACGGCAGTTTTGGACTATAATATGAAGTATCACTAACAGTGTAACTGTGATCATAATGTTTGTGCGGGTGCCCGTGTGTGTGTGTGTGTGTGTGTGTGTGTGTGTGTGTGTGTGTGTGTGTGTGTGTGTGTGTGTGTGTGTGTGTGTGTGTGTGTGTGTGTGTTAGAAAGAGAGAGAAACTCCTTTTTGTGAGAGAGGGTGCCGAATCTTAAAGGGACTGGCCACGCAAATTAGGCTAAAAAACCCCGATTCTTTGCATGAATTTGTGTGTGTTAGTGTGTGTGTGTTAGTGTGTGTGTTAGTGTGTGTGTGTGTGTGTGTGTGTGTGTGTGTGTGTGTGTGTGTGTGTGTGTGTGTGTGTGTGTGTGTGTGTGTGTGTTAGTGTGTGTATGTTAGTGTGTATGTGTGTGTGTGTGTGTGTGTGTGTGGTGTGTGTGTGTGGTGTGTGTGTGTGTGTGTGTGGTGTGTGTGCGTGTGTGTGTGCGTGTGTGTGTTAGTGTGTGTGTACGTGTGTGTGTTAGTGTGTGGGGGTGTGTGGGGGTGTGTGTGGGGGTGTGGGGGGGTGTGGACAAATTTTCCGCTTTACAAATACTTAAATTGTTATTATAATCCAGTCGTTTTCTCCTTTCTTTTGTTTCAGACATGCAAGTCTCTGGACAAAGTGAGTGAAACATTTCTGTAAACGTTCGTTACATGTACCGTACACTGCAAAAGAAATATGGCGTTGTGTCGCTTGTGTGTTTGTTTGTCTGGTTGTCTGTCTCGACGATTGATGTAATATGTTTGTTGCCCGAAGTCACTCCTTACAGATGCTTAACTGAGTACGAAACGAAAATATAAATTCATCGGTATCCTTTAGAAATGCTGCAGACAATTGCAAATTTTTTTTTTTTAAATTAAATCTCTCTCTCTCTCTCTCTCTCTCTCTCTCTCTCTCTCTCTCTCTCTCTCTCTCTCTCTCTCTCTCTCTCTCTCTCTCTCTCTCTCTCTCTCTCACACACACACACACACACACACACACACACACACAGATATGACAGACAGACAGACAGACAGAGAAAAGGAGAGAGACAGACAGAAGTGTGTCTGGAGAGAGACGGAAAAGAATGAACAGAATCTGTCTCCCTGATGTTCCTGGTCAGGGCATATTCCACTAGGAAGGGATATGATACATCTTAAGATAATCAGTCCAGAATCAAGAAAACGTTTGGCAGCAGGAGGAGCGGCAAAGCTATGGACATTTACTGCCCTACGCCCGGACAAAAAAAAACAAACTGGGGGAATGTCATGATTTAAAACAATATCATATATTATAATACTTCATTATCCCTTGCGGGAAATTCCGGTCACCCCTCCTGGATACGTTTGCAAAGTCGCCAGAGCTGTGCTACAAATTCCTACAGGGTGTGCTGCATTTTCAGTGCTTCCATGCAAACAATGGTATGGCTGCCAGTGTTTGGCATCTTTAACCAGCTCACAGATACTGATGCATGAGATTCGCACACAGGGGCTGTACGGACACCGTAAGAGAGTCTGCACTGAAAGCGAATTAACTCTAGGAGAAAAATCCCTTGACCTCCGTTGGAATCAAACCTGCGACAGTATTGCGGCTGGATCTTCGGCCCGACGTTCTACCCACTGGACTATCCCTCCTCTAAATGCAACTCCGTTTTTAAAATTTATCAGGAAGAGTCTTGCAATTACCCCAGAAACGTCGTCGTAAAGGACATGTCACTGGGTTAGCACAGGGATTGTCAGCGGCTGTGGAATCCATGCTGTGTCTAATTTAACTTTCAAATAGGATCATCTTCCTCTTTATTTCTGTTTCGGAGTGTTTCGTGAATTGTGTTATGTGTCTCAACTTCTGTGGTTATTTAAATGTGAATCTTTGTTTTTGTTAGTCAGTAATAATTGTCACTGTTCATTGTTCTTTGTGAGAGGCCCAAGGCTTGTTCCGATATGAAGTACTAGCGGTGTGTCCTTTCTTTCTTTCTTCTTTTCTTCTTCTTCCTCCTCCTCTTCTCTCTCTCCTCTTCTTCCTTCTTCTTCTTCTTCTTCTTCTTCTTCTTCTTCTTCTTCTTCTTCTTCTTCTTCTGTACTGTACTTCAAACAGACAGAGACAAACAAAAGGAGACAATGATAGACATGATGCCGATGAGGTTAAACGGATATATATATATATATATAGAGAGAGAGAGAGAGAGAGAGAGAGAGAGAGAGAGAGAGAGAGAGAGAGAGAGAGAGAGAGAGAGAGAGAGAGACACACACACACACACACACACACACACACACACACACACACACACACACACACACACACACACAGAGCAGAGTTTAAGGCAAAGAGCTGAGTCAGTCAATCACTGTGACATCTCACAACCCGCCCTTTGCTTCTTCCACCCACAGTGGGCATCGTCGGCAACCCCCTCTTCGACTACATCAGCCGACTCACCAACCGTCAGCCTAACCCACCACCACAGCCGCAGCCACAGCCACCAGCGGTCCAGCCCACGCAGCCACCAACAGCCACACAACCGCCAACACCAGCACCACAAGGGACGGGGCAGGGCGGGGCTGGGACTTCCGGTTCCGGTGGCTCGGGGTCCAGCATGCTCGACATGTACCAGCAGATGATGGGCGGCTCGGCCCAGACCTCCGCCCCGGCGTCCTTCCCTCAGCCCTCGTCGTCCGGCACGCCCACTTCCGGCCTCGGCGGCAACCCCGCACTCACCGGGGGCTCCTTCATGGACCTCAGCCAGAACATGATGAGCCAGCCGACCGGATCCGGAACCAACAACGCTGGGAGCCCCGCGACGTCGTCCGGGTCCGCAACGAACAGCTTGATGGATTACTACAATCGGCTGAGGCAAGTGGTCAACCCGACCCAGACCCCGACCCAGGCCCAGACTAGGTCTCCTCCTTTCAGCGACCCTTTCTCGTCCGGTAGTCCCCAGGCCCCAGCCAGCTCCGGGACAGCCCCTCTGGGTCAGACGAAAGGCCCCAGGATCCTTCCCTTCGTGCCCAAGGAATGGAACCTCCCGCCCACCAACGCTGGCCACGGGCAGGCGAACCAGTCGCCCTGGGGGTCCACCACGAGCCACGGGACGACAGGGTGGGGCCACAACACCCACCACCAGGGCCCCACCGCGTGGGAGCAGTACTACAACCCCAACCACCGGCCCCAGACCCCCACCACCCCTCCCCCGCACCCCATGTCCAAGATGCTCATGGTCCCCAACGTCCGCAAAATGATCAAGAAGCAGGCCACGCAGTTCGGGGACCTGGCCTACTACCAGCAGCACGGCTGCATCGACCCGACCCCGGCGAACCCGGGACCCGGTGGGATCCGACCCACGCAGACCCTGGTGTACGGCTGTTCCTCTCCAGTATCCAGGATGGTGTGCATGAGGGCTGGGAGGAAAGCCGCTCCCCAGGGCAGCTCCATGGCCATGATGATGTCCATGATGAACCCGTCCATGGCCAGGACTTTCGAGAAGTGCCTGACGCCCAAGATCCTGACGCAGATGATGTTCCAGAGCTTCTCCGGAGGGGCTGCTGGGGGCGGGATGAACCCCATGATGATGATGGCGATGAGCGGCGGTGGCGGTGGTGGTGGTGGGGCCGCGGGGATGCTGCCCATGCTGATGATGATGATGAACCAGAAGAACCAGGCAGGAGGAGCCGGAGCTGGAATGGGAGGCGGCATGGGCATGGGAACCGGAATGGGCATGGGAACCGGAATGGGTATGGGCACCGGAATGGGAATGGGCACCGGAATGGGTATGGGCACCGGAATGGGTATGGGCACCGGAATGGGAATGGGCACCGGAACTGGCATGGACGTCGGCATGGGAATGGGAACCGGAATGGGCATGGGAACCGGCGCCGGAATGGGAATGGGAACGGGAATGGCCGGAGCGGCAGGAGGCCTCGGAGGGGCCACCTCTTCCCCTAACTCCATGGCAGGAACCGCCGGGAGCTCCTCCGGACTGGGATTCGACCCCTCGGCCGCCCCAGGCGCGGGCACCACGGGCAAGCACGTCTACAAGGACCCCGCCTCCGCCAACACCCTCATCAGCCAGGCCGCCAGAATCCCCACCGGCGCCGCCCAACCGGCGCAGCAGACGTCCACGAACCCCTTCGTAAGCATGTTCAGCAACATGTTCGGAATGGGCGGAGGCAGCGGCAGCACCCAGTCCCCTGGGCCCAACTCTCCCCTGCCCAACGGAGCGGCCGGGGCCAGCCACGGACAGGGGTACGGAATGGGAGGGCAACAGCAGCAGCAGCAGCAACAACAGAGCCAGCAGCCCGACTGCTCGATGCTGATGCCGCTGATCATGTCCAAGGTG
>JABMCL010000041.1:260000-275000 GCA_018857735.1 Alviniconcha marisindica
GAGAAGAAAACCGACAGTTCAGTTCCTGTGTTACGGAGATCCTTTAACATCACCACGTCACTGTGTGACTGTCACCTTAACTCTTACGTACGCACAAGCTGACCAGAGTAAGAGAAGAGATACATATTGCTCAGGCTGGATGACAGATGGTTTAGCTAGCTCTATTATGGGGGTTACGTTTGGCAGGAAACCCGTTCTTCATTTTGCAGTTTGGGGGCAAGTGGAAGGGGGGAGGGGGGGAGGGGGAGAAAGGCAGGAAGGTGCGAGGAAGGGAGGAAGGGGAGAGGAAGCACATAGAAGACAATCTACAAACCGAATTCCACAACCAGCTGTCCTTTTGAGTGACGATGTAAAGAAAACACACGTCCTCGTCGCTGTCGTCGTTGTTGTCAACTTAATGTCACGCTGAAATCAGCGGTCAAGAGAGTCCATGAATCATCCCGTGTGGTAGGTATTTACTTATGGAGTAAGTAAGTAAACATGCTGCTTAGCGTCCACAGAAACCGTAAGGCTTATTAGGGATGGGGAGATGGGAGGGGAGGGGGTGGGGGGGTATGGAAGTGGGGGAAGAGGGAGATTATATACATATCGCTAAGCTGTCACCACCAGAATGATTCCTGCGTTAAGGTGGGCAGCGGTGAGAGCCATTTTACTGTTTCAGTAGGAAGTGATGGACAAAGTCACAAGACAGTGTCCACAAACCACAACCTTTTGGAGTGTAGCAGCAGATCTGTACGACCAAGCCACTATTCAACATATTTAGTGGTGGTTTCGAAACATCTCACCTCCCCCTCCCCCTACCCTCCCCCCCAATTCCCTTCATAAAAGACCGACGAGTGCGGCACATCATGTCAGACTACTCCAGTGAGTGGTGGCTTTTGAATTTTTAACATCCGTCAGTCGCACAGGGTTACCCCAGGACAATAGAAATTAGACAAAAGGCCTGGGATATTGTTCAGTGCTACCGTAGAACCCAGTCTAAAATTAGCGCAAGTGATGACGCGTGTGATGACGTCTTTGTTCTCAGCGCAAAGTCGGTGATTGTCTTGTCAGTCTCGACCATTGCCAGCGTCCGTGAGCAGGAACTTGGCCTCACTCAAACACAAAGTCACGGATTCTGAAATCAGAGACTTTGGTTTAGGCCTGGCCTACCAGAGTCCAGATTCATATATATAGTTACGGCCCCTGAACTCGTCATCAGAAGGCCGCACTCGTGGGTTCAAACCCCGGCAGGAGCAGATGGAATCTCCAGAGTTAACTCCCCGTGCTGACTCTTATTTCGGTCTCCGTTCCACCCGTGTGTAATCGTAGTAGCACGAAGAAGACCCCGGTCGGTGTGGGAACTCATCAGTGAAACCAGCTCACGCGCAACTTGTCAGAGAAGGCTTGTCTACAGTCGTCTGACCTCACTGAGCCACTTTGAACTGATCTGGGCTTGGCCTAAATGCTATGATCTACTTTTGGATCGTGGTCAGTCATACAACTACGTGATATACGATCAGTTGCTAGGGAACCTCAGACCATGATGTCAACGTCCAGAGACTGATCACGTAAAGTTCGAAACAACTGACCATATCTCTCCTCGTCTTGCTTCTCTCCACTGGCTGCCCATTGAATGACGAATATAGTACAAACTCGCGGCTTGTCGGTGCCTCAATACTGCCTTATAGAGTTACAGAGTAGATCCTTCAAAAACTGCTGTCTATAGATATTCTTTCTTTCCCAGGACTACCATCGAGTGAACTACTTAGAACAGCAAAATAGTTAGTAGCAAGACATTGGAAAGTTTTAAGACGCAAATCTCTCGCTGCTCTTAAAACATGGAGTGCTCCTCCCTTGTCCGCTGACGTTATACCCAAGATTGGGTCCTGTCAACGTATCGCACTTACTCTACTTGTAGTGCGCATCAAGATCAAGATCAATTCAACCGCTCCTGGCTACTTGACTGAACTATTTAACGTTTACAAACCAACCCGCCAGTTACGCTCTTCTTCTGATACTTCCATTCTTTGTCTTCCCTCTGTGCGCACGCACTCACTTGGTCAGAGGTCTTTTTCTTGCGCTGCATCGTCTGTCTGCAATAGTCTTCCTTACAAAGTTAGATCATCATACACTCTCATCTTTGAAATATCATCTCTTCAGTTTGTCCTTGTGTGTGTGTGTGTGTGTGTGTGTGTGTGTGTGTGTGTGTGTGTGTGTGTGTGTGTGTGTGTGTGTGTGTGTGTGTGTGTGTGTGTGTGTGTGTGTGTGTTTGTGTGTGTGCTCGCTTGTTTTGTTTTGGTTGGCTTTGTAGTGGGCTATGAACTCCAATTTGGAGAAATAGTACTTAAAAGAGCTAAATATTATTAATGTACGTTTCCTACTTGCTCTATTTTCATCTGAATACAGAATCAGTTGAGATTTGAGCCAGTCTGAAACCTACATTACACGATCAGTTGCTCGACGATGACATCACAGTCTGTGGTTTCCCATAGCAGTTAATCGTACATCATGTTGACGTAGGACGGTGTTCGAAAAAGAATAACAGCCTTACAAGAACAAAACTGATACACACGAGATGATCGTCGCTTCCAATAATATATATTTATTTATTTTTCTCCTTGCTTGCGAGAATTATGGCTAAGGTTCTATGAATCATTTCCCTATCGCTTGTGTGTATATATAAGACTGGCCATGCCTTGACAAAGCCCTCATGGGCGAAACTTTGGCATAAACGTTTTTAAAACCGGGACCCTCTCTCTCACTCCCACTTAAATCTTTATCTTTGTGTAATAAAGTGCTCTCTCTCTCTCTCTCTCTCTCTCCTCTCTCTCTGTGTGTGTGTGTGTGTGTAAGCAAGAGGGAGATAATTCATAGAAGCTTCCCCATTATCCAGGCGAGGGAGGAAAAGCCGACCACAACCACGGTGACAGGGAGGTTGACACAAGGGGCATTTCCACCAACACCTACAGGGTTTTTCCCGAACCTTGTGACGGTCAGTTGGTCGCCACACCTGGCACACAGGTGGCCAATCCTCTCCAGACCCCTGGAAGTGAGCTACGTCCTTGGAGTGGTCCCCCTTGTTTGACTGGACACGGGTGGTGTTGATGCTCAGTCCATCCTCTCAAACTGTCCATCCTCTCGTAGATTTGCACTGGTTGACACTGTGCAGTTTCCTTCTCTCTGTCTCGGACACACTCGCCACATGCACACAAATACTCGCAACAGAGATAATTCCAAATAACACACACACACATGCTCACCACACACACACACACACACACACACACACACGCGCGCGCGCACACACTCTCAAAATTAGTACACACAAAGACAAAGTTGTAAACACACACACACACACACACCACAAACTGAATCACACAGTCACAATAAACCCCCCCTCTCTCTCTCTCTCTCTCTCTCTCTCTCTCTCTCTCTATATATATATATCTCTGTCTGTCTGTCTGTCTGTCTGTCTCTCTCTCTCTCTCTCTCTCTCTCACAACACACACACACACACACACACAACACCACACATATACTTTTAATACCACTGTAATAAAGAACCAACTTCAGGTATATATAATAATATACATATTTATTTGTTTACATATTTACATTGGGACAACCGTAAAATGGAGTACAGTAACACACAATATTAATTTAAAAAAATAATATTTAAACCACTGTCCTTAAAGTTGGTCAGCAGGGCATTAACTAAATATCAGAGCAGAAAAAGTAAAGTGTATAAAATTTAATCTAACCTACTTAAAGGAGAACCGAAGCGAAGACACAATTTGGCTTCAAAAATAATGTGCAAATATTTTCATCTGCATATTTCATTTGGTTGTTCTTTCAACAGTTATATAAAGGGTTTACTTAATTTATATTTTTTAATTGCCCCTCAGCATGTCTATTTCTTTGACCAAATATTTTTATATTCCACTCCCATCAATTGGGCCCATGACATTTCTTCGGTTGGGTTTCCCTTTAACAGTATTTTACACAGTTCACTGGGGCTCCAGCTCACGAAACAACAGGGTTTGAATCTCTATCTCTCTCTCTCTCCATCTGTCCATCCCCTCTCTCTCTCTATCTGTCCATCCCCTCTCTCTCTCTCTCCATCTGTCCATCCCCTCTCTCACTCTCTCTCTCCATCTGTCCGTCCCTCTCTCTCTCTCTCCTTCTCCATCTCTCTCTCTCTCACTCCATCTGTGCATCCCCTCTCTCTCTCTCTCTCCCTCTCCATCTCTCTCTCTCGCTCGCTCTCCCTCCATCTGTCCATCCCTTCTCTCCCTCTCTCCATCCCCCCCTCTCTCTCTCTCTGTCCATCCCTCTCTCTTCATTCTGTCCATCCCTCTCTCTCTCTCTCTCTCTCCATCTGTCCATCCTCTCTCTCTCTCCTCATCTCTCTCTCTCGCTCTCTCTCATCTGTCCGTTCCCCCCCTCTCTCTCTCTCTTCTGTCCATCCTCTCTCTCTCTCCCATCTCTCTCTCTCGCCTCTCTCCATCTGTCCGTCCCCTCTCTCTTTCCTTTCTCTCTCCCACCCACACAGTCTCAGTCCTCTCTCTCTGCCTGCCCCTCCACCCGCTTCTCTTTACACCCCCTCCCCCTCCTATCTCCCCCCCCCCCCCCTACTCTCTCTCTCTGTCCCCTATCTTTCTGCCCCCCCCCCCTTCCCCTCCCTCCTCTCTCTCTTCTCTGCCACATCCCCCCTCCCCCCCCCCTTCCTATTTCTCCTCCTCCCATTTCCACTCTCTCTCTGTTTCTTTCTATCCATTCTCTCTCCCTTCAAAACTATGAAGGTGCCGTGGCTGACGCCGCCCCTGCGACTCTGTTCCGTATCACGAGATGCTGCAGACAGTTCCTCCCATCATTCACAAGGCCACTGATGACGTCAGCAGCGACTGTAGCGCCCGGGCGTAGGCTGGAACAGACCACAGGGCAAGGCGTTACACACGTTGCTGTGAACTGTGCTTGAAAGAGTGGGTACGGGTGTGCACCAGTGTGGAGATGGACGGAGGGCCCGCTGGTTGGTTAAACCGGTTTAACGCCGAGCTGTCTGATCTCGCTCGCTCTCTCTCTTCCACCCTCTTTCTCTCTCTCTGTCTCTAATACTAAATAATAATAATGTACATTTATCATGCGCTCATCAACGCCCTGAGCGTTCACATGATACATATTAACCTAAATACAATATTCTATACACACGTAGAGCCCAGTCCTACCAAAACAATTTACATAAGGTATTATATGGAAACACACACGCGTGCACACACACACGCACGCACACACACACACACACACACACACACACACACACACACACACACACACACGCGCAACACACACACACACACACACACGCACACGCACGCACGCACACACACGCACGCACGCACACACGCACGCACACACACACACGCACGCACGCACGCACGCACGCACGCACGCACGCACACACCCACACACAATGACTAAAGCATAATTTACTCTCCCCCCACCCCCCCCCTGATACCCCCTCCCCCCCTCCCTCCCCCCCCCCCATCCACCTCCCCATCCACTCCCCAAACCACCTTCTGCTCACACCCCCCCCCCCCCCCCCACTCACCCCATCCCCCCACTCACCCTCAGATTAGTTTACAGTGAAGTTTCCATCAACATGAATGGCTCTTCTTCCTTCCTTCAAGTGATGCTTCATGTCCTCAGATGTGGGCTGACACATTAGGGACAAGCTGAGACCAATGCGTGAGCACGGTTCAATATAGCTTTACGTCCACAGAAACCAGAAGGCTCGTTAGGACGGACAGCCCAGGATGGCCACCTCGACTCTCACACAGCTCCTGAACTATGAACGGCTCTAGTAAGTAAGTCAACATGGTGCTTAACGTCCACAGAAACCGTACGGCTTATTAGGGACGGGGAGAAGGGGGGAAGGGGGTATGGAGGTGGGGGGGAGAGGGAGGTCATATACCTATCGTTAAACTGTCACCACCAGAATGACTTCTGCATTAAGATGGGCAGCGATGAGAGCCATTTCAATGTTTCAGTAGGAAGTGATGGACAAAGCCACAAGACAGTGTCCACAAACCACAACCTTTTTGAACAGAAAGGAGAGCCGAAGCGGTATCGAACCGAGGTCCTTCCGCTTACCAGCCTAACGCCTTACCGCTAGGCCAAACCGGCTCACTAATGGCTCTCATACCTCTGTGGTTTTTGTAGTAGAAGCAGTTGTTGGCGCAGGTGTCTGGGTGGGTGTCCCACAATGTTTCGCCGCAACAGCACAGGGAGGGCAACTCCAGCCCTTGCTTGCTCATCTTTTCCCGCAGGTTGCTTCTCAGTGCGTCCAGGTATCTGAAACATTTATCGCATAGCATCCAGGTATCTGAAACGTTTATCACAGTGTATCTGAAACGTTTATCGCATAGCATCCAGGTATCTGAAATGTTTATCACATAAGGTATCTAAAACGTTTATCGGATAGCGTCCAGGTATCTGAAACGTTTATCGCATAGCGTCCAGGTATCTGAAACGTTTATCACATAGTGTATCTGAAACGTTTATCGCATATCGTCCAGGTATCTGAAACGCTTATCGCATAGCGTCCAGGTATCTGAAACGTTTATTACATAGCGTATCTGAAACGTTTATCGAATAGCGTCCAGGTATCTGAAACGTTTATCACATAGCGTATCTGAAACGTTTATCGCATAGCGTCCAGGTTTCTGAAATGTTTATCGCATAGCGTCCAGGTATCTGAAACGTTTATCACATAATGTATCTGAAACGTTTATCGCATAGCGTCCAGGTATCTGAAACGTTTATCACATAATGTATCTGAAACGTTTATCGCATAGCGTCCAGGTATCTGAAACGCTTATAGCATAGCGTCCAGGTATCTGAAACGTTTATCACATAGCGTATCTGAAACGTTTATCGCATAGCGTCCAGGTATCTGAAACGCTTATCACATAGCGTCCAGGTACCTGAAATGTTCACCACATAGCATCCAGGTATCTGAAACGTTTATCACATAGTGTCAAGGTATCTGAAACGTTTCTCGCATAGCATCCCGGTATATGAAACATTTATTGCATTGCGTCCAGGTATCTTAAACGTTTATCGCATCGCGTCCAGGTATCTCAAACGTTTACCACAAAGCATCCAGGTATCTCAAATGTTTATCACATAGCATCCAGACATCTGAAATGTTTATCGCATAGTGTCCACATATCTTAAACGTTTATCGCACAGCGTCCAGGTACCTGAAACTTTATTACATAGTGTCCAGGTACCTGAAACGTTTACTGTATCTGAAACATTTATCACATAGCGTCCTGGTATCTGAAAGGTTTGTCCAACCCGCGACTTTTTGATCACAAGTCCGGCACTCTAACCACTGAGCTATCTCCGCTCCCTCACGTGCAATTCTGGGCAGTTGGTATCATTTGTTGGAGATCCAACACCTGACCTGACTTCTACAACTGCATTTTGTCTGCAAAACTCTGAAGCAACATACAGCATTGCTCAATAGCAGCTGACACAGGCTTGGTGTTCAAGACAGACAGTATCGGTCCTGAAAATGACCCCTGTGGATCCCCATATTTCAGAAGTGTAGATGTTAAGTACAAACCACTGGCTGAAACAGCTTGGCTGCGATCAGATACATAGGATCTGAACCAAGAAAGAGCTGTCACAGGTGTTGTACGATTCTCTCTCGCTGCTTTTGCTTCTGTCCCTCTATCCCGAAGCACCACCTGTAGGTGAGATTGCGCCGTCTGCTGCCTGAAGTCACCTCTGCCTCCACCCCCCCCCCCCACCCCCCCACCCCGCACCAACTCCCAACCCTCCCATCCACACCTGACCTACCCCTCTCCCTAAAGTCATTCATTACCTGATCATCTCCCGCTGCTTCTGCCGCTGCTCTTCCCTTTCCTGTAGCACTTCCTGCAGGTGAGATCGCTCCATCTGCTGCCTGAGGTCAGCCTCTATGCTGGTTTCCCCGGTGACGGGGTCGCGAGGCTCCACCATCCGCCGCGCCTCCTCCTCCTCCTGTCTGCGCTGCTCCTCTTTCTCCCTCTTGATCCTGCCACAGTCGGAACCCGCAGAGCCTACAGCCACAGTCGGAACCCGCAGAGCCTACAGCCACAGTCGGAACCCACAGAGCCTACAGTCGGAACTCACAGAGCCTACAGCCACAGTCAGAACCCGCAGAGCCTACAGCCTACAGCCACAGTCGGAACCCGCAGAGCCTACAGCCACAGTCGGAACCCGCAGAGCCTACAGCCACAGTCGGAACCCACAGAGCCTACAGCCACAGTCAGAACCCGCAGAGCCTACAGCCTACAGCCACAGTCGGAACCCGCAGAGCCTACAGCCACAGTCGGAACCCCACAGAGCCTACAGTCACTGGCCACAGTGAAACCCCCACAGAGCCTACAGCCACAGACCACAGTCAGAACCCCCCAGAGCCTACAGTCGCAACCCCACAGAGCCTACAGTCACAGACCACAGTCAGAACCCCACAGAGCCTACAATCGCAGGCCACAGTCAGAACCCCACAGAGCCTACAGTCACAGGCCACAGTCGGAACCCACAGAGCCTACAGTCACAGGCCATAGTCAGAACCCACAGAGCCTCCAGTCACAGGCCACAGTCAGAACCCCACAGAGCCTACAGTCACAGGCCACAGTGGAACACCACAGAGCCTACAGTCACAGGCCAGTCAGAACCCACAGAGCCTCCAGTCACAGGCCACAGTCAGAACCCACAGAGCCTACAGTCACAGGCCAGTCAGAACCCACAGAGCCTACAGTCACAGGCCACAGGCCTCATGAACCCCACAGAGCCTACAGTCACAGGCCACAGTCAGAACCCCACAGAGCCTACAGTCACAGGCCACAGTCGGAACCCCACAGAGCCTACAGTCACAGGCCATAGTCAGAACCCACAGAGCCTCCAGTCACAGGCCACAGTCAGAACCCCACAGAGCCTACAGTCACAGGCCACAGTTGGAACACCCCCAGAGCCTACAGTCACAGGCCACAGTCAGAACCCACAGAGCCTCCAGTCACAGGCCACAGTCAGAACCCCACAGAGCCTACAGTCACAGGCCAGTCAGAACCCCACAGAGCCTACAGTCACAGGCCACAGTCAGAACCCCACAGAGCCTACAGTCACAGGCCACAGTCACAACCCCACAGAGCCTACAGTCACAGGCCACAGTCACAACCCCACAGAGCCTACAGTCACAGGCCACAGTCAGAACCCCACAGAGCCTACAGTCACAGCCACAGTCAGAACCCCACAGAGCCTACAGTCACAGGCCACAGTCAGAACCCCACAGAGCCTACAGTCACAGGCCACAGTTGGAACCCCACAGAGCCTAGTCACAGGCCACAGTTGGAACCCCACAGAGCCTAGTCACAGGCCAGTCAGAACCCACAGAGCCTCCAGTCACAGGCTAACTTCAGTCTGTGCATGATCATTTCACAAAGCTTCCAGTTTGTAGGTCGAAAAGTACAACTTTCATGTTCTCTCCCGGCACACTTACAGGCGGCGCGCGAAATTGTCAACGACACAAACTCATTCCTCTGTGGGGGCTGCCCTGATCCTGGCTGTAAATACTGTCTTCAAGTCACCGACTGTCCGAAGGTTGTTTTCGTACACTCGGTCCTTCATATAACCCCAAAGGTACAAATCGGCGGGGGTTAAATTGGCTGACTGTGGCACCCACTCAGTGTCACACCTCCTACTGATGAGTCGATCGATTCTCGAATCATCGCCTTAACCACAATAGAGTGTTGTTGGAAGTGTGAGGGGTGGCCCCATCTTGCAGAAACCATCGTTCATCTCTAGCGATGGTCCAGCGTCGGCCCCGTGCTGCCCCAAAACTTCCTAAGCACCACTGTTGTGTCATTGACAATTTCACACACCGCTTACCACACTCCGAGCATCGCTTTCCGGCACCTTCCTCCAAACTCTGCCAGATTTGGTTACGCCACTGAAGGGGCACTCTTTATCTCCGCGCAGCTGTCCACCGACGCGGTCAGCGCCCTCCGAAAGGTTTTGGTACTGATAAGACTGTGGAAGCAACCTAGCGCCCTAGCACGCACGTAAACATGAGACGCATCCACCCCGGGTAAAAAGAAAAGGGTCCGTCTCAATTTAACGGATTTTGGTTCAATTTGAGCTGGCGTAACAAACACTGTCAGTTATAAAGTAAACATCTGATATAATCTGTTTGTAACAAACTTACTACTGTTTGAGCACCAACGAAAAACTGCTCGTTAGCTGACAGTTTTCTGGGACCTATGGCGTAACTAAATACGGCAGTGGTTGAAGGAAGGATGTCGTAAACCAGTGCTTGGAGTCTGACCGCTTGCAAGTGTGCCTGCAACGCCAAGGGGGTCATTTGGAACCCATTTTGGGGAGAACATGAAACTCGGACTATTTGACCTACAAACTGGAAGTTTTGTGGAATGACCATGCATAGACTGAAGTTAATGTCCACCAGATGTGAAGCAATTCACTGAAAACATGTAGAAGTCATTAGCATTTTTGTGGATGGCTTTTTTTTTTTGTTTTTCTTTTTTTTGGGGGGGTCACCCTGCAACAGATGATTACTTGGGGGGGGGGGGGGGGTCACCCTGCAACAGATGATTACTTGGGGGGGGGGGGGGGTCACCCTGCAACAGATGATTACTTTTGAATCTGCAAGTGCTGTTTCCTCCGTCGCTGCTTGTCTCTGACGGCCTGCCGCTCAAGGTCACTGTACAGACGTCGGTAGTTCAGCTTCAGTTGCTCTTGGAGACGCCGTTCTGCCAGTTCTGTGGCCCCTGTGCGGAGATCTGGAGCTGACGCCGGCCGACGACCGAAACGTGAAGCTAAGACATAGACGAAGGATCACAATTTAAGTATCACAGGCCAAAGTATCACAGGTCAAGTATCAGATCAAGAACCACGGATTAAGCACCTCAGGTCAAGTATCACAGGTGAAGCATTAAAGTATATAATAATTATAACAATGATGATCATTTTAACAGCATCAGTTCCTAAAAGGTTCTGAGCCCTGTACAATGTGAAAAAGTGGGTTCATATATATATATACATCTTCTTCAAAAAGCAAGCAAGGCATACATATATACATCAATGTTTAAACTCACACAGGTAAAATACACACACACACACACACACGCACGCACGCACGCACGCACGCACGCACGCACGCACGCACACGCACGCACACACGCACACCACGCACGCACGCACACACACACACACACACACACACACACCCCAACAACAACAAAAAGAACAAATGCATACGTGTGTATGCATGCAAATGCACACACTCATGAAATTAAACAGGATTAAGTGGCATACCATGACCAATACCTTTAAAGTCTCAATTCCCGAAGGTATACCTTCGGGCTGTGAAAGTGTATGTGCATGCGCACTCGCAGCAATCTTAATTTGGGAAAAGGGGCGGGGTTTTGAGGGGCATTAATCATGAATGGAAAGATGCAGTTCAGCCATTGTTTGAAAGTAACGGCTGGCCTTGGAATGTTGAAGTGACCGATGTGTGTGAAACGGAAAGCACAGCACTGTCCACAACACTAGATAAGCCCCGCTCATTTGTATTGAAACTGTCCTCACTTCGAAGCTTTTGAGTCTTGAAATAAGACACAATTCACTTTCCTCAACACAATTATTTAGCAGACAGAAAGCTGACAGTTAATTTTATGTCTGTGCTAGAAATCTGAGAGTGAATTTTATGCCTGTGCCAGGTGTCATATTCAAGTGATGGTCTGAGTTCTAGATATCTGTCACAAACCAGCAGTGATGAGAGCGTGTCAGACTTCGAAGAGAATTTGTTTCAAATTTCCTGGCCAGCTATTTATAGGCAGGCCGACCCTTTAAGGTTGTTTCATTGAACTGTGAAGGCCCAGCTGATCCGAATAAGAGAGATGTTTTTCACTATTTAAGATATGATTATGAGTCATAATCCTTATACCTACTGCAGGATACCCACTTTGATCCAAAGTTAGAGAACTGTACCCAGGCTGAGTGGGGTTATAACTGTTATTTTGCTTCGTATACTCAAGTTCAAGGGGTGTAGTGATATTATTTGATAATAGGTTCAAATTTTGTGTGAAATGGGTTTTAAAAGATATTGCTGGAAATTATATACTTGCCACTGTCAAAATAATGGATAAATTTTGTGATTGTCAGTTTGTATGGCCCAAACCGTGATAATCCAGAGTTGTATGCTGAGCTTCAAGTATGGATCAGCGAAGTTGGTTTTGAAAATCTTATTATAATTATTGGAGGTGACTGGAATTTATTCTTGGATTTCACATTAGACTATTATAATTATAAACTCTTTAATCAAAGCACAAGAGCAAGTTGAAAATTTAATGATAAACCTTGACCTGTTAGATATTTTGGTTTATGGCAAATAAAAATATAGGAAATAATATTCATCTGATCCACAATTTAATCAGTTACTTGAACAAAACAAAAAATGCCTGGACTACTTTTGTGCTTAGACTTTGAAAAAGCCTTCAATTCAATAGATTGAAAAATTATGCTTAACGTTTTACATGCATTTGGATTTGGGCCTGATATGAGTCAGTGGATGTTCACATTTTATAAAGATATAAAGTCATCTGTTGAGATTATTGGGTAGTTATCACAATGATTTTCAGTTCAGGCGGAATGTAGACAAGGGGACCCAATATCACTGTATCTATTTATTGTATGCGTAGAAATACTTGCTATTATGATTTTAGTCAATATAAGAATATTAAAGGTATTTTAATAGGAGAAACTGAATACAAAACTTTGCAACATGCTGATGATACTGAAATCATGTTAGAAGGTGACAATAACTCATTTGAGGGAACAATTAAGACCATCAATACCTTTGGAAACAAGTCAGGTCTCTTCTTGAATGCAGGGAAAACTAGTGCTATAGGGCTTGGTAATAAAAGAAATTCTCCCATCTCCCATATACCCAATTTGCATACATATATGGAAAGGAACCCACTTAAATTCAAAATACTTCGTATCTGGTTTACCAATGATCTGAAAGAGCATGAGATACTCAACTTTCGCGACAAATTTTCAGAACTAAAAGCACTGTACAAAGTATGGTTAAAGATAAGAAGACAAATAGCACCACTCGGTAGAGTAGCTGTTCTGAAGTCACTGATTTGATCTGAAATTATCTACCTGTGGATTTTATTGCCAAATCCACCAAACAGTCTCATGGCGGCATTGCAGAAGACCATGTTTCATTTCATATGGAATAAAAAATACGAGACAGGATAAGTAGGAAAGTAACTGTCAGAACTACTGCAAAGGGAGGACTTGCAGTACCAACCGTAAGACCTTCTATTAATGCACTGAAGCTAAGTTGGATACAAAAATTAAAGGCAAGTGATCACAAGTGGAAAGGTATAATTACATCAACTTACCCAAAAGTTCCCTACTCAGGAACAGTATTTTTCATAAGTTTTGGATTCATATATATATATTTAAAGCAGAGAGAGAGTTTGGTAGAAAATTCAGAGGAGCTAGTCACATATCCTATCTTCTGCACCAATAATATTCTGGTTGGTAATAAAACTGTTTTTCACAAAAAGTGGATAGACAAAGGTGTACGTTTTATCAAAAACATTCTAATGAAAATGGTATGTTTATGTTATTTAAAAGGTTTAAGGAAATATACAGAATTAATATGGATTACATTACATATACTGGATGTGTACAAGCTATTAAAAGTTATATACACAAATCGGGACTAACAGCTGAGAGTAATAGTTCAACCGATTTGTCAAAGATGCTTAAGATTATTTACAGTTGACAGAAAGGCTCATGCCTATATTATAAAGTACTTACACAGGATAAAGATCAACCTAAGTGCTGTGAAAAATAGGAAGCAAGATTGAATAAAGACATTAACTGGTGCAGTACCTTAGAAAAAAAGAAGAAGAAAAAAGGCAAAACATCCAAGAGATAAAACTAAAATGTTTTCCAAATAGAACTTGTACTTTGAATATTACCTACCAATATTGTTTTAACGCATATGGGTATTAAAAATGACATTAATCGTTCTTTTTGTACACCGGAAATTAATGTTAATATTATTAATAATCACATTTTATGGAGATGCATGTACATAAAGTCTTTTGGGGAACAAATCTGAAACAGAACAAGGCCTAAGGCAGAATCAACACGCAATGGAGTTAATTAGCGCTCAAAATACGTAACACAAGTACAACAACAAAGACAACACAAATGTAATGTCAGTAACACTAAGTAGAAATTTTGTACTTTTTGGTCATGACAGTCATTTTAAATCAGGTAACACCTTTGATATGATTATTTTGAGAGTAATGTTCTTTATAATACATGTAAGATTAACAAAAACATACCTCAGCTGCACTTGTTCAAACACTATTTAAAAAATACATTTGATGTAGATAAATATAATGCGATATTAACAATGTCGTATGACAAGATAGATTGGTTAGATTATAAAAAGTTGATACAGATCCAGACTAGGTTGTTGATGATGTTAACAATCTTATAATCTGTACTCACTGCCATGGCCCAGTGTGAGTGTGTGTGTGTGTGTGTGTGTGTGTGTGTGTGTGTGTGTGTGTGTGTGTGTGTGTGTGTGTGACCATGTGTGTGTGTGTGCATGCGTTTATCTGTGTGAATATGTACATGTTTTTGGGGGGGGGGGGGGGGGGGTTGCTTTTTTTTTACAGTGTGGGGGAGGGAGGGCGATTCTTTACTTTGCCTTAGGTATATAAATGAAACAGAGGGAGAGAAAAACACTGTATTGTAATGGATGGATGCATGTCAATGAATAAAAGCCCCACAGTGATGTTTGGCAAATACCACTATGTCTCTATCCCTTGTCTCTTTTACAGTCAGCACCCCCCACCCCACCCCCACCCCCCACCCCATGTGTCTCTCTGTTGCCATCACTTGTCTGAGTCACAACCC
>JABMCL010000041.1:280000-297500 GCA_018857735.1 Alviniconcha marisindica
TATATTTTATTTCCAAATCCACCTTCTGCAAACTGTGTGCTGACTACTATCAATATTGGGCGATTCAGCGAAGCTGGTTTGCTAGAGTGAATGTGCTTTGTAATCTTTCGCGCAAGAAGTCGTGAGAGGTCGCAGCGCACTTCCGGGCCGATTTCTGAGTAGGCACTGCTTCACGCTGTGTATAACAGTGGAGGTTGAACCTAGAATCGCGAAGCAGTACAAATACCAATACTGTTGCAGTTGCAAAAATTACTGGGAAAGGGGATGGAGGGTGGAAAAAAAGTGTCTTTGCATCATTTTTTGGCTGACCAGAAGATCGCGAGTTCGTAGAAAAAATGCGTTTTGGGGCATCCTATAGCACGAGTAACAAGTTATTGCTTATTGCCAGACACATTATGACTACGGGCCTCCAAAAATGCCTTTAAAGTTGGCAGTGTACAATTCACAAATTCACTGTCACCGCCTTCCATTGTGAAGAAAGAACGCACTGGAAGTAAAAGCAGCCAAGGGACTTAAGCGATGCCAGGCAAAAGTCAAGGGAGTTAACAACCCCGCCTGAATCGCCCATTCAATATCATGAACTTCCCAAACTTTCAAAAACCTTGTTCAGTAAAAATGCAAAATTTCCCAGTCTTTCCACACCTGGACTTGGCTAGGAGAAAAGCGCGTCTCAGTTTTCCCAAACTTTCCAACATGGAAGTTTGAAATTTAGTGGACAGTCAATGAATCATCAAAAACGGTGGATTACATATTGGTAGTCTTTCTCCATCTGCTGTTTGCGCTTGCTCTTGTTGATCTGCCGCACTCGCTTCTTCACGTCCTCCTGAAACTGTCGCAGCCTGGCTGCTTTTTCCTCCTGCATCATTCGGATTCTCTCCTCCTCCCGTTCGGCCGCTTTCTGCACACACAAGCCGTGACAAGGGTCATGCCTCATGGCTCAGAATTGAACTTTTGTTTGTTTGTTAAAACTACCTGAATATTTTTCTTCCAGTGCTTCATTGAGCCACGAAAAAAATTACTGGGTAAAATCCAAGGAGACGGTCAGAAATTCCTGGACGATTTTAAAAGTTATTTTGTGTCACAAATATCATCACAGTCATTAAATGAGGTCCATATCTAATGATTACACTTACAGCCAAAATACAAACAAAAGTGTTTTTTTCATATATTTTTGTCTTTGATTCGAGTTTGAGTTTGATTGCTTCAAGTGAGCTCATGTTGCCCTTTGACATTTGACCTAGTTTTCCAGTAACAATGTGAACGCTTCCTTAGTGCTGATGTTAGCAAGGCAATCGTACTCATGACTCAATCAAAGTTCTCAGATTGCAAACAAATTCCCGTACATTTTCCATGGGTTTTGAATTGCCGTAGCTTGTTAATGAGGCTGCTTACCTAGCAGCACTTTGTCGGCTTTGTTTGCCATTTGCAATCTGTGACGCCAACTCAAAACAATCAAAGACAAAAATATATGAACAAAAAACACCTTTTGTTGCGATTTTGGCTGTAAATGTAATCGGTAGATATGGACCTCATTTCCTTGATTTAATGATTGTGAATCTGTGATGATATTTGTGACCCAAAATGACTTTTAAAACGGTCCAGGAATTTCCGACCGTCTCCTTGGATTTTACCAATTACTGTCTTTCTCCACCCCCACCCCTATCCCCCACCCTCCTCAAAACACCTCTCCATCAAAACAAATTCCCCCAAACATGATCAGACAAGAATAGAAAATGGGTTTCGGCTTACGACAGCATCCGGAACCCTGCTGTGGTTGTAAATCAGCGCTGGTTCTGCTCTAGCGCCAACGGCTTTCACTTCGACGTTTCTATTCCCCATAATATCTGTACTGATCACCGGCTTCATTATCTTTCTCAGTGTAGCCACTGAGGGTGCAACTGTGGGGCCTCTCTCTGCCGCCATGTTGGCGTTCTTTCTCTAAGGAACGTTCACATGAAAACCAAAATATATACAATTAACAATATTGACTTTAAACCATGAATTAAAAAATATATTTATAAAACAACATATGATGCTGTTGTTACCGTTGCTGCTGGGCCCAGAAGTTAATACTAGTAAATGTAAAAAGGAAAAAGGAAATCTCGTTGACGTCCAACAGTTAAATAAGTGACGTGACCAAACTGAGATATCGACTTGAAAGAAGAAGATAAAGAAGAACACTAAAGTAGTTAAAGCGTGGTAATGAACCTTACATTTTTATTTTCCATGCGCATTACATTTCTGCTTTAGATACAAAAACAGAATTGTTTAGAACTCTTCGAAAGCTTTATTTTGGGCAGATATTGTTATGTAGTCGTTTTCAAAGGAACGATAACTCTATAGCCGTTCCTCTCGATTTTTGGGCCAAAATCGTCCGCATTCTGAAATTTTATCAAATTCAAAACGACCCGGATTCTTCGAAGAAAACAAAGACAAGTGAGTATTAAAAACAAATAATCTCGTCTGGTATTGATGCAAGCTGCAGCGGTGGGAGACGGCACAGCATGTTTTAGAGGGGCTTGATGTCGTCTTGAACGTGCTTTTATTACTTTTAGATGTCAGTTCACAGTTGTAAATTTATAAGATTATAATCGTTATCAATGCAGTTTTGTTGTGGAGGTGACCAGTTAAAGCAAAACAATCAAACAAATAAAAAGGTGTGTGTGTGTGTGTGTATGGAGAGAGAGAGAGGAGGAGGAGCTGAACTGATGTTTTGGCTGACTGGGGCCACGGTGCATCAAAATTATATTTAACGTTATGAGCCAATGACAGAAAGGTGTGCAACTGACCCTTCATCATTTTACAAATATTCCAAATGTTGTGTTTTTGGCATTGATTGGAACTAATTAGTAAATTTACCACAAAATAGAACATGGGATGGTCCATGAACACTCTCAGTTTGTTTGTGTCCTAATAAATAAGCATTTTGTGTGGGTCTGTGTGTGTGTGGTGTTGTTGTTGTTTTTAACCTTTTATGTGTTTGATATAGTTTTACTGCATTTTGTTTTTGTTTTTAACTTTATTTAAGTGTTAAAAGTGTGAGATGGTCTGGGGTTGCATTCTACTTCTAGGGGGCAGACTTACCAGTGCTTGCTGTTTCCTCAGATGAGTTACTGTAGTAGTGTAGTACTACTACTACTAGTAGTAGTAGTAGTAGTATACTCAGTAATTTTTTTTAGTAATGATGGATAGATCTTCCTCATTTTCCTGTGTTTGCTGTTGCCTCAGATGAGTTACTGTAGTAGTGGTACTATTCTACTAAGTTAGTAAAAACTAGTATTAGTACAATAGTAGTATACTAGTAACAATGAATAAATCTTCCTCATTTTCTGGTATCTTCCATTTCCTCAGATGAGTTACTGTGGTACTAGTACTGTAGTAGTAGTAGTGCTTAGTTAGTAAAAACTAGTAACAATGGATAGTTCTTCCTCATTTTCTGGTATCTGCCATTTCCTCAGATGAGTTACTGTGGTACTAGTACTGTAGTACAGTAGTAGCAGTAGTACTTAGTAAAAACTAGTAACAATGGATAGTTCTTCTTCATTTTGCGGTGTCTCAGATGAGTTACTGTGGTACTAGTACTGTAGTAGCAGTAGTAATTAGTAAAAACTATTAACAATGGATAGTTCTTCCTCACTTTGCGGTGTCTGCCATTTCCTCAGATGAGTTACTGTTAACTGTAGTAGTAGTAACAATGGATCTATAGATCTTCCTCACTTTGCGGTGTCTGCCATTTCTTCAGATGAGTTACTGTTAACTGTAGTAGTAGTAACAATGGATCTATAGATCTTCCTCACTTTGCAATGTCTGCCATTTCCTCAGATGAGTTACTGTTAACTGTAGTAGTAGTAACAATGGATCTATAGATCTTCCTCATTTTCCGGTGTCTGCAATTTCCTCAGATGACCGGCTATGGACCCTAGCCTTGTGGACAGCAGCGTTCTTTCTGACATCGCCGCTGTTCAGCAGCAGCGAATACAGCAGCTTCAGCAGCAACAGCTCATCGCCGGGGGCAACCTGCCATCACCATTGGATACTGGTGGGCCTGCTCATCTCCATAGCAACAGCCTGTCATTGGGTGGTGCTGCTGAGCTTCCATCAACAGGTGTTTTAGGAGTGATGCCGGCAGTAAGTTTGAGCTTACTGTCATCTTCATTCAGGAAGTTACTCATACACTGCCCTTGTAAATTTGTACCATAGTCCGTTTACTTGTTGTTCATGAATGCAGCTTAGACGAGTTAGAGTTACCGCAACTAGCACACTTGTCTGCATTTTTAATGTGAAAGAATCCAACAAGACATTACAGTGTTAATGTTACTTTCATAAAACTTAAAAGCAACCAGATAGATGTTGTATCTATATTTATCAATAACAAACCCACCAGTTTGACTTTGGTTTCTTTATGTAATGTGTATCATACTGCATAGAGTTCACACACACACACACACACACACACACACACACACACACACACACACTCACACACACACCTTACAGAGGTAATCTCTGTCTGCTATGTCCCATGTGTGTGTGTGGACAACAGCTTACAGAAGTAATCTCTGTCTACAATGTCCTCTGTGTGTATGTGTGTGTGTGTGTGTCTGTCTGTCTGTCTCTCTGTCTGTGTCTGTGTGTTATACATATGTGTGTGTGTGTGTATGTGTGTGTGTATACATGTGTTTGTGTGTGTGTGCGTGTGTGTGTGTCCAGGTGTCATTTGCAGGCAAAGGGCAAGGCATGCGAGGGCCGCAAGGCGTTGGTGGAGCAGTCCCACCACCAGGCCACCAGCAGAATGTGCAGCAGGCTTCTGCACTGCCAGGTGCTCGCATGGGGCCACGGTAAAGCAGCGTCCATCAGTTGTGGCATCCCCCCCACCCCCACCTCTCCGTCTGTCTGTCTGATTTCCTCTCTCTCTCTCTCTCTCTCTCTCTCTCTCTCTCTCTCTCTCTCTCTCTCTCTCTCTCTCTCTCTCTCCCTCTCTCTTCCCCACCCTCCTCCCTTTTCTGTTTCCCTCCCCCTTCACCCCATCCACTTTGTCTTCCTCCACAGAGCTCATCTCTCCAGCTGTTGTTTTAAGGGTCAGAATCAGAGCAGAAAATCACCTCACGCTCACATGCATGCATGAATTTCATGGCACCCACAAAATGCACACACACAAAAACACACACACAACACACACACACACACACACGTACGCACACACACACACGCACAGGCACACACACACACGTACACACACACATGTGCACATGCACACACATATATAATATATATATGCACTCATACACACATACACACACACACACATGTGCACATGCACACACACACATATATAATATATGCACTCATACACACGTACACACGCACGCACGCACACACACACACACACACACACATGTATACACAATGACACGTGTATGTATGTATACACAGACACTCACACAGGCACAAACACACACTCACATATATTATGAATTATACATGTACCTGTATTGCTGACTGAGTTTGTCTGCACACACACACTCACATATATTATGAATTATACATGTACCTGTATTGCTGACTGAGTTTGTCTGCACAGGGGACAAAAGAGACCCCGGGAGAAGCCGCATGGGCAGGACTATTACTACAGACAGTGGAAACGCCTGAAGAAAACAGTCAAGGAATTCATCTTTGTGAGTAACTCCTTAATTGATCTGGATCGTGGTTCGGTTCTGGGTTTGTTTGTTTTTATTTATGTTTTTTATTCAGTGTTTAAGCGCATGAACATACATACAGCAGGCATACACATAAATATATATATATGTACATTGTAAGTTGATTTTCTCATCTCATTGAGACTTTTCTCTTTCCTTTTTGTGTTTTTAAATTGTGGTTACAGAAATGGTAACATTGATTAGAGATTGAACAGTGTGTAAACAATTACATTTAAACAATAAAGTAAAATACAGAAGACATGTTGTTTTTCATCCATACATCCATGCGTTAACAAGCCATCTGTTTGCATTTTGTGTGTGTGTGTGTTTTCAGTTGAACAGCTCTGTGTGTGATGAGGTCATCCGGGTGGAGGAAAAACTGGCCCGTGTCAAAGAAGAGAGAAGGTAGGGAAGTCATAACTTGCATGGGACATTTGTCACGTGCCAGACCCAATTACCCATTTACAGTTAGGAATCCAAAGCTGGGAAGCATGTACAGGTAGTAACCAAATTACAGGAAGCATGCACAGTTATTAACCAGAAGCAGGGAAGATTGTGCAGTTGGTAACTGAAAGCATGTGCTGATTAATAACCAAAAGCAGAAAAGCATGTACAGTTAATAGTCAAAAGCTGGGAAGTATGTACAGTTAATAATCCAAAAGCCGGAAAGCGTGTACAGTTAGTAATCAAAAGCTGGGAAGCATGGACAGCTAGTAATCAAAAGCCAGGAAGCATGTACAGTTAATAATCAAAAGCTGGGAAGCATGTACAGTTAGTAAACAAAAGCTGGGAAACATGTACAGTTAGCAATCAAAAGCTGGGAAGCATGTACAGTTAGTAATTAGAAGGCAGGAAGCATGTACAGTTGGTAATTGAAAGCCAGGAAGCATGTACAGTTAGTAATCAAAAGCCGGGAAGCTTGTACAGTTGGTAACCAAAAGCAGGGAAGCACTTTCAGTCAGTGAACAGAAACAGTAATCAAATGCCAGGAAGCATGTACTGTTGGTAACCAAAAGCATGGAAGCAATGTACAGTAAGTAATCCAAACTGCAAAAACCAGGAAGGATCTACAGGTTGTAGCCAAAAACCAGGAAGGATCTACAGGTTGTAGCCAGAAGCCAGGAAGGATCTACAGGTTGTTGCCAAAAGCCAGGAAGGATCTACAGGTTTTTGCCAAAAACCAGGAAGGATCTACAGGCTGTAGCCAAAAGCCAGGAAGGATCTACAGGTTTTTTGCCAAAAACCAGGAAGGATCTACAGGCTGTAGCCAAAAGCCAGGAAGGATCTACAAGTTGTAGACCAAAACCAGGAAGGGTCTACAGGTTGTGTAAACAAAAGCCAGGAACCTACATTTAGTACCCTAAAGTAGAAATATATGCATGGTGGTGCACAGCTAATAATCCAAGCCAGGAAGTCTGTAGCTGATAACCAAAAGACAAAAAGCAGGTACAGTTAGTTACATAGTACTAGTAGCCAGGAGCCAGAACACAGCTTGTAACCAAAAGCCATGAAGCATGGACAGTTGTTGAGGCAGTAACCAGAATCCAGGAAGTGCGTACTGTGATCATCAGGACAAAACTTCACAGTAAGAGGCAAGCAAAAACAAGTAAGTGTTTTTAACAAACTGGTAATGAGAGTGTGGCATGCACTTTTGTGCTCAGGTTTGTGTGTGAATGTACAGATAATAATAATAGAGAATAATGTGCACTTAATGCAGAGATAATATTAATATTAACAAAGACAGAGAACAATGTGCACTCTCCTTTATGTGCACTTAACGTACAGGTAATAATGATGGAGTGTAATGTACACTTTTTTGTTAAGGTGTCTATGCTGAATAAAAACAAAAAGGGGAGTTAATTAGCACTCAGAAGACCTTGCATGCACACAGCACCACAGACCTGAATCAGCAACCATAACTCTCACCTGGCAAGCAAGCAAGTAAATACAAGATAGATATGATAATGAGAGTGTAATGCACACTTTTCTGTTCACGTATCTGCTGCACAAATCGCTGCAGTTCCATGAGTGTAACACACACTTTTCTGTTCAGGTATCTGCTGCACAAGCTACTGCAGTTCCAGGAGCATAACGCACGCTTTTCTGTTCAGGTATCTGCTGTGCAAGCTGCTGCAGTTCCAAGAGCGTAACACACTTTTCTCTTCAGGTATATGCTGTGTAAGCTGCTGCAGTTCCAAGCATGTAACGCACACTTTTCTGTTCAGGTATCTGCTGCAGAAGTTGCTGCAGTTCCAGAAGCATAATGCACACTTTTCTGTTCAGGTATCAGGTGCACAAGTTGCTGCAGTAGTTCTAGGACACGTTTCTGTTCAGGTATCTGCTGCACAAACTGCTGCAGTTCCAAGAGCGTAACGCACACATTTCTGTTCACGTATCTGCTGCACATGTTGCTGCAGTAGTTCTAGGACACGTTTCTGTTCAGGTATCTGCTGCACAAACTGCTGCAGTTCCAAGAGCGTAACGCACACATTTCTGTTCACGTATCTGCTGCACATGTTGCTGCAGTAGTTCCAGGACACGTTTCTGTTCAGATATCTGCTGCACAAACTGCTGCAGTTCCAAGAGCGTAACACACACATTTCTGTTCACGTATCTGCTGCACATGTTGCTGCAGTAGTTCCAGGACACGTTTCTGTTCAGGTATCTGCTGCACAAACTGCTGCAGTTCCAAGAGCGTAACACACACATTTCTGTTCACGTATCTGCTGCACATGTTGCTGCAGTAGTTCCAGGACACGTTTCTGTTCAGGTATCTGCTGCACAAACTGCTGCAGTTCCAAGAGCGTAACGCTCACATTTCTGTTCACGTATCTGCTGCACATGTTGCTGCAGTTCTAATCATGTAATGCACACTTTTCTGTTCAGGTATCTGCTGCGCAAGCTGCTGCAGTTCCAGTCAGCGACAGACGGGGCCGCCCCTCTGAGCACCCCAGACTCCCACTTGGCCGCTGGCGTCAAGTCCGGCAAGAGTCCTGCCGGCCACTCCACCACACCCGAGCACACTCTGGACTCTGCCGCCAAAAAGTCTGGAGCCAAGAAACGGGCAGTAGCCACTGGAGCAGGCAGCGGCGGAGAGTCGAAGAAAAAGATGCAGAGTCAGGCAGCCAAAGATTTGCTTGGTGAGTGGCCTGCCTGCCTCCCGTCCCTCCTCTCTGTGTTCTTCAGAGTGTGTGTGTGTGTGTGCGTGCATGCGTGCATGTGTGTGTGAGTGTGTGTAACTTGGTGGAATTGTCCAAATTGGCATGGCAGTATATTGCAATCCTTTATAGATTGTTGTAATTACCTACCAGAAAATGTGAAAGTATTCAAATGCATTATAGACTATTGAAATTGTCCGAAAAGGGGTGGAAATATCGTAAACTAAATTATTTCACTCTTGAGTAATGTTGGCAAAACCAGTAATTTTACACACATCAGGTACGCTTTTCACGTGCCCTCCACGTAGTGTACAGTATGTGTGAAACTGACTGCATGCTGAATGGAAGTAGACCCATTCATGAATAAGCCTTCCATGCTGAATGGAAGTAGACCCATTCATGAATAAGCCTTCCATGCTGAATGGAGGTAGACCTGGAATTACCCATGAATAAGCCTTCCACCTGACCTGCAGAGGGGTTGTAGAAATAGTTTATGGCGGTTTGGACATCTGTGCCCTGTTGTAAAAAGCTGCACAGCTTTTGAGCTTGAGTGTGTTTTTGTTTGCATGCAGGTGTTCTTTGGGTGTTTCAGAGTCTCTGCAAGCGAAGCCCAAGAAGACGAAATCTCAGAGTAACCGCAAAACAATTCCGCCGATGCAACTGGATTCCCTGGGCAGGCCTGTGTTTCCCATGATGCTCGGGGATCTGACCTTGCACAGCATTGGGGAGGTAATCGTCTGATGGTTTCTGAGGGTCGAATTTCATTTCAGGCAAAGTGAAATTTTCAGTCTAAGAATGAGGGTAGAACTTAGCTTCAGGAAAATTAAATTTTCAGTCTAAGAATGTGGGTGAAAGGTGTGAAAAGTTTCAGGAAAGGATAAATTTTCAGTCTAAGAATGAGGGTAGAACTTAGCTTAAGGAAAATTCAATTTTCAGTCTAAGAATGAGGGTAGAACTTAGTTTCAGGAAAAGTGAAATTTTCAGTCTAAGAATGAGGGTAGAACTTAGCTTCAAAAAATCAAATTTTCACTCTAAGAATGAGGGTAGAACTTAGTTTCAGGAAAGGATAAATTTGCAGTCTAACAATGAGGTTGCAAGTGCCTTTCTGGAAAAGTGAAATTTGCAGTCTAAGAATGAGGGTAGAACGTAGTTTCATGAAAAGTGAAATGTGCAATCGAGGAGTAAGAATACCTTAAGGCGACTTTAAATTCTGGAGTTTCAGTATTGAGTCTGAAACAGGATGGGGCCTAGACTAGAGCACTTGTGTAGAATCAACAAGCAAAAGAGCTTAACGGGATAAATATGCCGCTTGGCTGGGAGGGGGGAGGCATCCTTTTTGGAGGATGTGCCTTTGATGGAGTTTATGTACTTACTTGCATGCCAGGTTAGAGTTGCTGCAGGCAATTCAGGTATTTGTTATTGTGTTTGTTTAATGTTTTTTGAGGTCGAATTAACTCTCTCTCTCTCTCTCTCTCTCTCTCTCTCTCTCTCTCTCTCTCTCTCTCTCTCTCTCTCTCTCTCTCTCTATATATATATATATATATATATATATCTGCTGTCTTATTTGAGGACTTTCACTCATAACTGGCCACTTATATCGCATTTTTGAGTTTCATCAGAGTTGTCTTTCATAATGGTCTCTCCTCAGGCTGGTCCCATCAGAGTGGTCTTTCATCCGGGTGGTCTCTCATCAGTGTGGTCTCTCAGTGAGGTCTTTCATCAGGTGGTCTCTTAGGGTTGTTGTTGTTATCGATCGCTTTTATATAGCGCTATTCTCCACTCTCGAGCAGCGTCACTGCACTCGCATGGGATTCTACATGAGTGACACTTTTTATAGCGCGTTTTTTACTATCGACCGAAGTGGTGTACTTACAGTGCTGGCATCGCTAGTGCCACATGAAACTGCTGCCGTCTCAGCGTGTTCTGTGTACACCATACAACCATGCACCACATCACTTCATGCAAAGCCACATATGTAAGGTGCATTAGCTGTAACCTGCCATCCGCACTTTTGGCAGAATGACCATGTTCTTTTACGTGCTGCTGCAATAATACAGGGGTGGAACAGAGGCCAAAATATGAGTCAGCACAGAAAGTTGACCCCGCAGAAGAAAATTCTCCCACTGCTCCTGCAGGGATTCGAACCCACGACATTTGATCACAAGTCTGGTGCTCTAACCACTTAGATCTTTCATCAGAGTGGTCTCTCATTAGTGAGGTCTTTCATCAGAGTGGTCTCTCATTAGTGAGGTCTTTCATCAGGGTGGTCTTAGGTCTTTCATCAGGGTGGTCTTAGGTCTTTCATCAGGGTGGTCTTTCATCAGGGTGGTCTTTTGTCAGGGTGGTCTCTCAATCAGGGGCTCCACTGCATTGCCCTCACTCGGCTTGCGCTTTTGTGAAGACGTCTGTGTGATGTAGTGAGAGGCCTCCACGGGACTTTGTTCTTTCAGATCGTACCCGATCGCAGCACCTTCAACACCCACGAGTGCATCTACCCGGCTGGCTTCTGCAGCACCCGGGTGTTTGCCAGCATGTCCTGCCCCCAGGAGAAGTGCCTCTACACCTGCAAGATCTCCGACTGTGGAGATTTACCTGAGGTAGTCCATTTGTGTGTTGCAGAGATAGCATACCTGAGGTAGTCTGTTGGTGTGTTGCAGAGGTAGCATACCTGAGGTAGTCCATTTGTGTGTTGCAGAGATAACGTACCTGAGGTAGTCTGTTTGTGTGTTGCAGAGGTAGCATACCTGAGGTAGTCCATTTGTGTGTTGTTGAGGTAGCATACCTGAGGTAGTCCATTGGTGTGTTGCAGAGGTAGCATACCTGAGGTAGTCCATTTGTGTGTAGCAGAGATAACATACCTGAGGTAGTCCATTTGTGTGTTGCAGAGATAGCACACCTGAGGTAGTCCATTTGTGTGTTGCAGAGATAGCATACCTGAGGTAGTCCATTTGTGTGTTGCAGAGGTAGCATACCTGAGGTAGTCCATTTGTGTGTTGCAGAGATAACATACCTGAGGTAGTCCATTTGTGTGTTGCAGAGGTAGTATACCTGAGGTAGTCCATTTGTGTGTTGCTGAGATAACATACCTGAGGTAGTCCATTTGTGTGTTGCAGAGATAACATACCTGAGGTAGTCCATTTGTGTGTTGCAGAGATAGCATACCTGAGGTAGTCCATTTGTGTGTTGCAGAGGTAGCATACCTGAGGTAGTCCATTTGTGTGTTGCGAGTAACTACCTGAGGTAGTGTTTGTGTGTTGCGAGTAGCATACCTGAGGTAGTCCTTTGGTGTGTTGCAGAGATAACATACCTGATGTAGTCCGTTTGTGTGTTGCTGAGATAACATACCTGAGGTAGTCCATTTGTGTGTTGCCGAGGTAACATACCTGAGGTAGTCCGTTTTTGTGTTGCCGAGATAGCATACCTGAAGTAGTCCGTTTGTGTGTTGCAGAGATAGCATACCTGAAGTAGTCCATTTGTGTGTTGCAGAGATAACATACCTGAGGTAGTCCGTTTGTGTGTTGCAGAGATAGCACACCTGAGGTAGTCCATTTGTGTGTTGCAGAGATAGCATACCTGAGGTAGTCCTTTGTGTGTTGCAGAGATAACATACCTGAGGTAGTCCATTTGTGTGTTGCTGAGATAGTAAACCTGAGGTAGTCTGTTGGTGTGTTGCAGAGATAACATACCTGAGGTAGTCTGCTGGTGTGTTGCAGAGATAACATACCTGAGGTAGTCCGTTTGTGTGTTGCTGAGATAGTAAACCTGAGGTAGTCTGTTGGTGTGTTGCAGATATAACATACCTGAGGTAGTCCGTTTGTGTGTTGCACAGATAACATAATAATAACTCTTATATAGCGCTATACCCCGTAAACATTCATGAGATGACAGTGCTGAGGTAGTCTGTCTGTATGTTGCAGAGATAACATACCTGAGGTAGTCCATTTGTGTGTTGCAGAGATAACATACCTGAGGTAGTCCATTTGTGTGTTGCAGAGATAACATACCTGAGGTAGTCCGTTTGTGTGTTGCAGAGATAATATACCTGAGGTAGTCTGTATGGTTTATTGCAGCGGTAAAATACCTGAGGCAATCTATTAATCTGTCTGTTGTAGCAATATCTGAAGTAGCCCAACTGTTAATTGAATAGATCTATCTGAAGCAGTCCATCTGTTTAGGGCAGAGATATACCTAAGGTAGCCTGTTTGTCGCAGACATATACCTGAGGTGTCCATCTGTTCATTGCAGAGATATACTGGAGGTAGGCAATCTGTGCATTGCAGATATATATGTATGTGTGTATACATATATATATATTTAGATAGATTTTAATATAGATATATCGTTTATTGTGCCAGAGATATTCCCGAGGTATTCTGTTTACGGCAGAGATATACATCTGAGGCAGCCCGTCCGTTGATTGTGCCAGAGATATTCCTGAGGGAGTCTGTTTATGGCAGACATATATCTGAGGCAGCCCATCTGTTTATTGTGCCAGAGATATTCCTGAGGGAGTCTGTTTATGGCAGACATATATCTGAGGCAGCCCGTCCATTTATTGCGCCAGAGATATTCCAGAGGTAGTCCGTCTGTTTATGGCAGAGATATATCTGAGGCAGCCTGTCCGTTTGTTGCACCAAAGATATTCCGGAGGTGGTCCATCTCTCTGTGGCTGAGACATATTCAGATACAACCAAGGTAGCCAGTCTATCTGTTAACTGCCCCTGCGAGATTTCTAGTCGATGGTGAAATTAAAGGGAGGCATCCATGATTTTGCTGGACTGTTTTTTGATGTGTTTTTTGTTGTTGTTGGTTTGTTTTCAGTTTGAGATAGCCCCTGAGGAAGGCACAGAGCAGGTGTTTCGGGGCTCAACACCCACCGAGTGTCACGTGCAGCTGCTGGAAGCCATCAATGCTGCAGTGTGAGTTGTCCCCCTTCCCCCTCCCTCTTCCCCCACCCCCCACCCCCTCACCCCCACCCTGCCCAACCCCTGGTAGTGAAGTACCATGTTCATACGCCAGTGTCAGTTGTCCCACTCCCATTTAGCGCGGTGGCATATCCCCCACACCCCCTGTTTAGTGGAGTGCCGTGTTTATCCACCAGCGTCAGTTGTCCCACTCCCCCTCTTAGTAAAGTCCACACTCCGAGCATCGCTTTCCGGCACCTTTCTCCAAACTGCCAGATTTGATTACGCCACTGAAGGGGCACTCTTTATCTCCGCGCAGCTGTCCACTGATGCAGTCAGAGCCCTCCGAAATGGTTTGGGTACTAATATGACTGTAGAAGCAACCTAGCGCCCAAGCACGCCCGTAAACATGAGGTGCATCCACCCCAGGTAAAAAGAAAAGAGTTACGTCTCGATTCAAATGATTTTGGTTTTATTTGAGCTGGTGTAAGCGACATGGTCCATTATAAAACAAATGTCTGACACAATTTGAGTTGTTTGTAACAAACTTACTACTGTTTGAGCACCAAAAAAAACTGCTCGTTAGCTGACCGTTTTCTGGACCCTATGGCGAAACTAAATACGGCAGTGGTTGAAGGCAGAATGTAGTAAGCCAGTGCTTGGTGTTTGAGTCAAGTCTTGTGTCCATCTGTCAGTGTCAGTTGTCCCACCCCCCTGTTAGTAGAGTGCCATGTCCATATCTGTCTGTGCTTTTTTCTTCTTCTTTTTTTCCCCTTTTTCCAACAGAGGTATGGAGCTGCTTTCCCCTTGGTCAGAAATGGAGCCAATTTTTTTGGACTTGCCAGTCCAGTGTTTACTCCAGCATTTTTTAATTTTTTAATTTTTTAACAGAGGTATGGAGCTGCATCCCATGGTCAGAAACAGAGCAGATTTTTTTGGACTGACCAATCCGGTGTTTACTCTAACTTTTTTTTGCCTTTCTTTTTTCTCCAACAGAGGTATGGAGTTGCTTCCCATGGTCAGAAACGGAGCAGATTTTTTTTGACTGACCAATCCGGTGTTTAATGTAACTTTTTTTTTTTTTTTCTCCAACAGAGGTATGGAGTTGCTTCCCATGGTCAGAAATGGAGCAGATTTTTTGGACTGACCAATCCGGTGTTTACTCTAACTTGTTTTTTCTTTTCTTTTTTCTCCATCAGAGGTATGGAGTTGCTTCCCATGGTCAGAAACGGAGCAGATTTTTTTGGACTGACCAATCGGGTGTTTACTCTAAGTCTAACTTTTTTCTTTCTTTTTTCTCCAACAGAGGTATTGAGTGCTTCCCATGTCAGAAAGGAGCAGATTTTTGACTGACCAACTTTTTTTTCTTCTTTTTTCTCCATCAAAGGTATGGAGTTGCTTCCCATGGTCAGAAATGGAGCAGATTTTTTTGGACTGACCAATCCGGTGTTTACTCTAAGTCTAACTTTTTTCTTCTTCTTTTTCTCCAACAGAGGTATGGAGTTGCTTCCCATGGTCAGAAATGGAGCAGATTTTTTTGGACTGACCAATCCGGTGGTCCAGAACCTCATCCAGAGCTGCCCTGGTGCCAAGAAGTGCTCGGGCTACAAGTGGATCCGGTTTGAGATCAACAAAGCGGAGACGAACGAGAACGTGGCCGTGGGCAAGTCGGACCCAACCATCAGCTTCGACAGCTTTCACAGGCTGCTGCTGCAGCACATGGGTATGTAAATTAGCAGATAGGTATGTAAATTAGCAGATAGGTAGGTAAATTAGCACATGGGTATGTAAATAAATTAGCAGATGGGTATGTAAATTAGCCGGAGTCAGATTTAGCCCTTAAAGTTCCCAATGTTTGAAATTAGTCAGTCAAACATGGGTGTGTGTTTTTGTTGTTGTTGTTTCACAGTGTGTGTGTGATTTTTTTACAGACTGTATGTTCTGCCCCAGTGAAACATGGGGATAGCTTAGCGGTAGTGCCAGACATGTGGTCAGGAGAAGTGGGAGAGTTTTGGGGAGTGGTTTCAGACGGAACGCATGTATTGTCACACAGCCCAAGACCACACGCTCAGTTCGGAATCACTCCCCAAAACTCTCCCACACGTACACACGCACGCGTGCACACACACACACACACACACACACACACACTCTCACACGTACACACATATACATGCATGCACACATTCTAATGGGACTGGGATTGTAACAAAGCTGAGCCTATTGCACTTCGAAATTGACAGAGAAGAGGTAGGTTTTTAGCTGAGATTTGAAACTGTTCTGTGTTTTGCTCTGAGATTTGACAGAGAAGAGATGGGTTTTTAGCTGAGATTTGAAACTGTTCTGTGTTTTGCTCTGAGATTTGAGATTTGACAGAGAAGAGATGGGTTTTTAGCTGAGATTTGCTTCTGTCCAAGGAGGTAGGCAGCTCTGCAGTACTAAGGGGTGGCTCAGTGGTTGCGACCACTGTCTGGCAATGTTGAAAGCTTAATGTCTTGTGAAGCAGCTGATCATGGAGTCAGTTTGGTTTGGCAAGTAAGTATGTAACTTGGTGTTTTACGCCCAGTCAACCAGTTTATAATGTACAGTGGAATATATGTTTATATTAAAACTGACAAAATCAAAGAAAAACAAGTCAGTTTAAAATTCCCAAATTTTCAGTGACTGCCATCCTCGGGGTTTATTTTTTACAACTAAACACGGGTAAAAACACAGTTCACGCAACGATTCTTAAAATGCCAAGTGACTAAAACTCGATGATTAAAAAACACAAACCGTAAGACTGAGCAAACTGTTCACGATGAGTTCATCTCAGCTGTTTATATATCTTTAAGCTGCTCCACCCCTTTCATTCACTGGTAGTGTCTAGTTTCTGTCCAATGGCCCTTTCACCTACATTTCATTCCAAAAACTCTCCCCACAATGCGTCTGTTTTCAGCTCCCTTCTTGCTGCTGGCATGTACACATTTTTAGCACTTACTGCGTGATGACAAAAAGTGGCTTCACCCTGATATAACTGCAATTAAACATATATAAATATAAACATATATATTACGTTGTATATTACATAAATCTACCAAACCAAATGCGTGTATATATATATGACACTGGATATTGTATATAAATCTACCAAACCAATATATTTATATTACACTGTACATTACATATAAATCTACCAAACCATACTGACCCCATAATCATTTGCTACCTAAAGGTAGGTTCATTGCACGACACTTTCACAAACCTTGAAATAATACTTACGGTAAAAATGATTGGTAGTAGAAAATGAAGCTTGTGGCTTTCTTTTGTGATTTCGTGCCCCTGTAAGGGATATTTTGGAATCCAAAAATATTTTGTTACATCAGATTACCCACTGGATACTACCCAAGATGGCTGCCAAACTCTAAAACTGTAAAAGCTTACTCCTCAAAAAGCATGTCTATATCATAGAATTAACTCTTTCATCCCTGTTTCGTATTTGGCATTACTTCCCCTTATTCCTATGTTCCTATGTACATAACAGTCCTTTCATTCCTGGGTTTTCATAAGGAAAAAATGTATGAAAGAGGGTATGTGGGTTTGAGTCATCTGTGTCTGAAAGCTCTTAGTAAAACCATGGCAACCTATATATCGCTGTGTAGGTAAATGAAGTCAGAAGGCAATGGTCACACTTTCAGAGTCACTGTCACCAGGAGGGTGACACACAGGTGCAAATAAAGGTGACACATACCTTTTTTAAGAC
>JABMCL010000041.1:302500-307500 GCA_018857735.1 Alviniconcha marisindica
ACAAGGAGGAAGGAAGCTGTCTCTTGTAGACAATGGCTCACCCTGGGAATGCCATAGTGGTGGGAATCTTGAGTACAGCTATCAGGCATCGTCTATATATGGTTGGTATACGTCCAGTCAGTCTGGACTGTACCATCTACATGGTAGGAGCATTTGCTATTGCAGTTAGCCGTTTAATAGGCACTTACATGTGTTCATTATTTAAGACTAGACATAACAGGTACCCCCCCCCCCCCTTCCTTGAAGTTGAACTCTGTAACAGGTCTACACATGTTAGTGAAACTGGTACAGGTGTGACAGACACCCCCTTGAACTCCACAGGTCTACGACACACATTGGTGAAACTGGTGCAAGTGTGACAGACACTCCCTTGATCTCCACAGGTCTACACACACTGGTGAAACCGGTGCAGGTGTCACAGACACCCCCTTGAACTCCACAGGTCTACTACACACATTGGTGAAACTGGTGCAGGTGTGACAGACACCCCCCTTGAACTCCACAGGTCTACTACACACACTGGTGAAACTGGTGCAGGTGTCACAGACACCCCCTTGAACTCCACAGGTCTACTACACACACTGGTGAAACTGGTGCAGGTGTCACAGACACCCCCTTGAACTCCACAGGTCTACTACACACATTGGTGAAACTGGTGCAGGTGTGACAGACACCCCCTTGAACTCCACAGGTCTACTACACACATTGGTGAAACTGGTGCAGGTGTGACAGACACCCCCTTGAACTCCACAGGTCTACTACACACATTGGTGAAAATGGTGCAAGTGTGACAGACACTCCCTTGATCTCCACAGGTCTACACACACTGGTGAAACTGGTGCAAGTGTGACAGACACCCCCCTTGAACTCCACAGGTCTACACACACTGGTGAAAATGGTGCAAGTGTGACAGACACCCCCCTTGAACTCCACAGGTCTACTACACACATTGGTGAAACTGGTGTAGGTATCAACCAACAAGGGAGTTAATTTGCACTCGAAATACGTGACACAAGTACAACAACAAAGACCTGAGTCACCTACGGTAACTTTGACCTGGCATACATGTAAACACAAGGTACATAAACTCCACCAGAGGTATATCCTCATATTACCTCCAGTGAAGTTTTATGTACCTTGTACTTTACATGCATGTCAGGTGATAGTTACCGTAGGCGACTCAGGTCTTTGTTGTTGTACTTGTGTACTTTAAAGTATAGAAGATATAGAGGTGACCTCATCCAAGTATTTAAAATAATTAATGGAATTGATGATTTGAAATTTGAAGATTTCTTTACCACTACTAAACTTGATAGCACTAAAAATTCTGAGCCGACAAACTATATGTACATTTTACAAAAACTAAAACCGGGAAGTTTGCCTTTAGCAATAGAGTTGCACCAACCTGGAATTCACTTTTACCATATCCTAAAAATAAAAAATAAAGCACCATAACCAGTTTAAAAGTCTTCTTGACAAAATCCAAATTTATTAGTTCCGACGTTTTTTGTTTTGTTTTTTTATTATGATAAGCAATAGGAAACTTGAAGCATGCAGAAGCAGACCAAAATCAAAATAAAAACAATAAGAAGGGACGTAAAAAGGCTTACTGCCAAGTCCCTAAATCTATATCTATATCCATATCTATATCTTGTGTCACGTATTTCGAGCGCAAATTATCTCCCTCAAGTTATGTGTTGATTCTGCACGAGCGCTCTGGGCTTCGTTCTGTTTCAGATTGGTGCAGGTGTAACAGACACCCTATATCCTTGAACTCTGCAAAGCTCAAACCAAAGCCCGTCTATTTTAAGCCACGTGAGATCGAGTTACGTGGGCGACTTAGGTCATTAATTTGTTTTTATACTTGTGTTACGTATTTCGAGTGTTGAATTAATTCCCTAGCGTGTTGATTCTGCAAACTTCATCGTGCACACAGCGATGGTAACTGGTATACAGTTTGACAGATTTTATGTCGTCCGTCAGTTTATAATAATACTAAATAATAAAGCATTGTATAGAGACTATTCTAGGCGAACACAAGCGAGCGAGCGGCACACACACACACACACACCACACACAGGGGCGGGTACCGGCCTCACGCACGAGTCTTTAGACTATATCACCGACTTCGTAAACAAACAGCAGCAACATAAATATGGTGGTCCTATCCTAGCCATTAATACAAACCATACACTTCAGGTTTGTTGTTGTTTGTTGTTATTGTAAACATCGTTGCCTCCCCTATACTTTTGCGACCATATAATTTTATATAATTACTTAGTTCACAGCTTCCCATGTGGTCTAGTGGTTAGGATTCCTGGCTTTCACCCAGGCGGCCCGGGTTCAATTCCCGGCATGGGAACTCTTTTTTCTTTTTTTTCAACTGAAAATAATAATTCTGAAACAAGAATGACTGCTAGCATTCTAAAATAAGATCTAAACACATAAAAGATTCAAAAGAACGCTTATTTATTATGACATTGACAACACGATGCAAATTTTCAGGGAAATCCCCTTCTTCAGGCCACAAAACGACACTTAAACAACAGTGAAACGGTTAAAAACAATGAAAAATGATATGAGAAGTGAAGTAACTTATCTTTTGTTGTTGTTGTGTTCAACACGACAACAAAAAGATAAACACAACAACAACAAAAAGATATAAGTTACTTCACTTCTCATATCATTTTTCATTGTTTTTAACCGTTTCACTGTTGTCAGTTTAAGTGTCGTTTTGTGGCCTGACGGAAGGGGATTTCCCTGAAAATTTGCATCGTGTTGTCTACGTCATAATAAATAAACGTTCTTCTGAATCTTTTATGTGTTTGGATCTCTTTTTAAACTGGTTTGAACTGATTATTTTACTGTGCAAGGCAAATGAATGTTTGCTACACTGGGGTCAGTTCAGCCGGCATCTCGGAGGCAGTCAGTGATCTGGCGGCGATGTCAGTCAACACGTCGGCTGAGACCTTCACAAACTCCAAAGCGAGTCCCACCTCTCGATGAATATCGTGAATATCGAGAAGATCAAGTGTATAGCTTTGGACTTCACATTAACTGTTGAGGATGATAACTTTCTAAGGGAGGGTTGGGCCGGGATGTGTGAACCTAATGATTTTTATTTAATTTGAGAGTTTTTACGTTTTGGTTTGACAGAGAGAGCATTATTCCGGGTAATTTTGGTTTGCTATTAGCGTATGCAGATTGAGAGAAAGGGGGCGTATGTCTAAGAGTGTGTATGTGCGTGTGTTTCATGACTTAAAATTATTGAGATATGTTCTTCGTTGGGCGATCGAACGACAGCTTTAATTTCCCGCTGGGATGAATAAAATATATTGTTTTTGTTATTGTTATTATTGTTTACATAGAACAGCTCTAGAGAAATGTACTCACCTATACGACGACACACAAAGAACTATTAAAAGCACAAGCGCCGCTTTCGACCCATGGTCTTCGGCTGGTAATACTTTTTTTCTCTTTTTTTTCTGCTTTTTTTTTTTCTCTCCACATTTTTTCATGCGTCTGTGTTACAAAGATACATACATGGGGCACTCGAGGACACGCAGGATTAGTAATTCAACACTGCATATGTCATATAAACATGAAATGAATGAACATACTGGAAAACGAAAGGTAGCTACATACCCAAAACCTACATAGGCTTGAGATTATACGCATGTATCGCCTACGGTAACTTTCACCTGGCATGTGTGTAAACACAAGGTACATAAACTCCATCAGAGGTACATCATCATATTACCTCTGGTGGAGTTTATGTACCTTGTATTTACGCGCATGCCACTGAGGTGATAGTTACCATAGGCATGGACATTTTTGTTGTTGAGAACATTAGCCTCCAAAAAAAAAAAAAAAGTTTATAAGGCTCCCACCTGGAAGAAAAACTTGAACGTGAGCAGCTCATCCTAGCATTATATTCCTCGGTTAGTAGCAGTCATTCTTGTTTCAGATTTTTGTAAGCCACACTGTTCGGCTTAACGTCCACAGAAACCGCGAGGAGGCTTATTAGAACACTGACCGACGTGACTGCCTTTTAAATACACGTCACTGCAGGACTTGCAACGCTCTGACGGAAACCAGTCGTGTCCTTGACACACAGGAAGAAGAAGACGTGCTCGGTCAAACCTTGGCCGGCGTAAGCTTTCTTCAGTCTCTTTTTATTTTTTCTATTTATCTCTCTTTGGTTTGCCTGCAAGTTCAAAGTAGGCTAGTTACTCAAGTTCTTGCAGTCAATTAACTTCCCCGCCTCAACGACGCTATTTATTAGGACAAAAACAGACACAATCTGCACAGTTTCGGGGTAATCCCCTTTGTCAAGCTAAAAGAACGACACTAGTGTTCTAAAACAAGATCCAAACAGATAAGTGATTAAGCTCAGCAATTTTCATCTCATTTTTCATCGTTTTTCACCGTTTGATTGTTGTTTAATTGTTGTTTAAACAGTTAAACTGTGAAAAACGATGAAAAATGAGATGTCATTTTTTTAAACAGTTAAACCGTGAAACACGATGTAAGATGAGATGAAAATTACTGTGCTAAATCACTTATCTGTTTGGATCTTGTTTTAGAACACTAGCAGTCATTCTAATTATCAGATTTTTGTCCCGTAAGCCGCGTAGGGTCACCTCAGGACGAATCTCACATTGAAAATTCTTATAACATTTCAAAACACCAGTCACTAAATGGCAAATTTGTCTAATTCGCTCATTTTACGACGTCTGAAACCAGCCATCTACCGACCTATTAATGCCACAATTACAGACGATGTGGCGCTTAATGTCCTCGGATGTCGGGCTGACATACTAGGGACAATTAACCATAATTACACATGCGTGTACCTATTTATATTCCGTAGACACTCACCACGGAAACCTTCTTAACTTGAATCGGCGCTTGTGACTAAGAGCAGGGGACAGCCTATTTTATTCCAAAGGCCCAAATTGTGTAATTGGGCAAAAACTAATGCAGCTAAAAAGTAGGGA
>JABMCL010000041.1:312500-325000 GCA_018857735.1 Alviniconcha marisindica
CCCTGAGTCAAAAAAACACCAAGTATATGTAACATCTCGCCTAAACCATTGTTTTAATGCTTCAGTGCAGGTGTCAGGTGTTTCCTTCCCTGAGCCAAAAAAACACCAAGTATATGCAACATCTCGCCTAAACCATTGTTTTAATGCTTCAGTGCAGGTGTCAGGTGTTTCCTTCCCTGAGCCAAAAAAACACCAAGTATGTGCAACATCTCGCCTAAACCATTGTTTTCAGGCTTCAGTGCAGGTGTCAGGTGTTTCCTTCCCTGAGCCAAAAAACACACCAAGTATATGCAACATCTCGCCTAAACCATTGTTTCAGGCTTCAGTGCAGGTGTTTCCCTCCCTGAGTCAAAGCACACCAAGTATATGTAACATCTCGCCTAAACCATTGTTTTCAGGCTTCAGTGCAGGTGCTTCCTTACCTGAGTCAAAGCACACCAAGTATATGTAACATCTCGCCTAAACCATTGTTTTCAGCTTCAGTGCAGGTGTCAGGTGTTTCCTTCCCTGAGCCAAAAAAACACACCAAGTATATGTAACATCTCGCCTAAACCATTGTTTTCATGCTTCAGTGCAGGTGTCAGGTGTTTTCTTCCCTGAGCCAAAAACACACCAAGTATATGTAACATCTCGCCTAAACCATTGTTTTCAGGCTTCAGTGCAGGTACTCCCTCCCTGAGTCAAAGCACACCAAGTATATGTAACATCTCGCCTAAACCATTGTTTTCAGGCTTCAGTGCAGGTACTCCCTCCCTGAGTCAAAGCACACCAAGTATATGTAACATCTCGCCTAAACCATTGTTTTCAGGCTTCAGTGCAGGTGCTTCCTTACCTGAGTCAACAGCACACCAAGTATATGTAACATCTCGCCTAAACCATTGTTTTCACGCTTCAGTGCAGGTGTCAGGTGTTTCCTTCCCTGAGCCAAAAAAACACACCAAGTATATGTAACATCTCGCCTAAACCATTGTTTTCATGCTTCAGTGCAGGTGTCAGGTGTTTTCTTCCCTGAGCCAAAAACACACCAAGTATATGTAACATCTCGCCTAAACCATTGTTTTCAGGCTTCAGTGCAGGTACTCCCTCCCTGAGTCAAAGCACACCAAGTATATGTAACATCTCGCCTAAACCATTGTTTTCATGCTTCAGTGCAGGTACTCCCTCCCTGAGTCAAAGCACACCAAGTATATGTAACATCTCGCCTAAACCATTGTTTTCAGCTGGCAGTGCTTCCTTCCTAGTGCCCCGTAGTAACATCTCGCCTAAACCATTGTTTTCATGCTTCTGCAGTACCCTCCTGAGCAAAGCACACCAAGTATATGTAACATCTCGCCTAAACCATTGTTTTCAGCTTCAGTGCAGGTGTCAGGTGTTTCCTTCCCTGAGCCAAAAAACACACCAAGTATATGTAACATCTCGCCTAAACCATTGTTTTCAGCTTCAGTGCAGGTGTCAGGTGTTTCCTTCCCTAGAGCCAAAACACACCAAGTATATGTAACATCTCGCCTAAACCATTGTTTTCAGGCTTCAGTGCAGGTGTCAGGTGTTTCCTTCCCTGAGCCAAAAACACACCAAGTATATGTAACATCTCGCCTAAACCATTGTTTTCAGGCTTCAGTGCAGGTACTCCCTTTCCCCGAGTCCAAAGCACACCAAGTATATGTAACATCTCGCCTAAACCATTGTTTTCAGGCTTCAGTGCAGGTACTCCCTCCCTGAGTCAAAGCACACCAAGTATATGTAACATCTCGCCTAAACCATTGTTTTCAGGCTTCAGTGCAGGTACTCCCTCCCTGAGTCAAAGCACACCAAGTATATGTAACATCTCGCCTAAACCATTGTTTTCAGGCTTCAGTGCAGGTACTCCCTCCCTGAGTCAAAGCACACCAAGTATATGTAACATCTCGCCTAAACCATTGTTTTCATGCTTCAGTGCAGGTACTCCCTCCCTGAGTCAAAGCACACCAAGTATATGTAACATCTCGCCTAAACCATTGTTTTCATGCTTCAGTGCAGGTACTCCCTCCCTGAGTCAAAGCACACCAAGTATATGTAACATCTCGCCTAAACCATTGTTTTCAGGCTTCAGTGCAGGTACTCCCTCCCTGAGTCAAAGCACACCAAGTATATGTAACATCTCGCCTAAACCATTGTTTTCATGCTTCAGAGCAAGTGCTCCTTTCCCTGAGCCAAAAATACACCAAGTATATGTAACATCTCGCCTAAATCGGTCTATCATGGATTACCTAAGCAGAATATCTCGCCTAAAATCGGTCTATCATGGCTCGCCTAAACAGAACAGCTCGCCTAAAATCGTCTATCATGGCTCGCCTAAACAGAACAACTCGCCTAAAATTGGTCTAACATGGCTCGCCTAAACAGAACAGCTCGCCTAAAATCGGTCTATTATGGCACGACTAAACAGAACAGCTCGCCTAAAATTGGTCTATCATGGCTCGCCTAAACAGTCTTTCGGGCCGATTTTGCCATCGGCAGTGTGGGAGAAATATTTATGTTCATTAAAATATAACTGTGTGACCGAGCGAAGCAGCCTGCATGTATCTGTCTCAGCATTGATTGTAGATGTTCAGGGGCCAAAGAAATACAGCAGTCAGCATAATCATCCAGGCCTACTGACTGACATCTGTGATCTCTTCTGATTTTAACAGAACCTTTGAATGTTGGATGGCCTCGTTGTTTTAGTTATCTTATGTTGAATAAAGAGGTTGTTAAATTTAATGGATTATTGCACTCTTTTGGATTTTAGGCGAAGCATGATGATAGTGAAAAAGTCCAGATGTGTTTAGGCGAGCCGTGTTTAGGCGAGACGTGATTAGGCGAGAAGTTAATAGGCAAAGCGTGGTGCAGCGGGTAAGAGACCCAGTGAGCTAACTAGCTCCCATTAAGTCTGTTAAACACAAGGGGAACGAAAATACAACCAGGGATACGGAAATTAATTAGCACTCGACACCTCTGCACTAAAATGCCACATTTTGGCCCCATGAGAATCCTTACAATTAAACTAATGGTGTTGCAGTAAGTAAGTAACTTGATGTTTTACGCCCAGTCAACCAGTACGGTTATATCTAGGCGAGCAATGGTGTTGCAGGATGACCAGAGTTCAGGAGCTGTGTGAAAGTCGAGGCGGCCGCCCTGGGCTCCCGTCCCTAATAAGCCTTACGGTTTCCGTGGACTTGCTCATGAGCAACACTTCAACTTCAACTTCAGCCAATGTATCATGTGTCTTTAAAAAAAGGGACAGAAATCTTGCTGAAAACTACCGCTCAATCTCTCTCACCTCTGTCTCCAGCAAAATATCAGAACATAGCATCTACCGTCACCTCATGTCCCACTTTCAATACCACAAAATACTGACTCACCTAAATCACGGATTTCGATCAGGCTTCTCCTGTGACAAACAACTATTAACAACTACTCATGACCTCCTCACGTCCTCCGACGCTGGGAAGCAAGTCGACATAGCCATCCTCGACTTTAGTAAGGCCTTCGACAACGTGCCCCACAAGAAACTCCTTCACAAGCTTGACCACTACGGTGTCAAGGGGCCACTACACACCTGGCTCACAACCTTCCTTACCAAAGGGAGTATGAAGGTTGCGCTGGAAGGCGAGTCCGCTGACGAGGTCCCTGTGGAGTCTGGAGTTCCTCAGGGCACAGTCCTCGGTCCAATTTTCTTTCTCTGTCACATCAACGACCTTCCCTCCTGTATGACATCCCAGGTCCGGCTCTTTGCCGACGACTGTCTTGTCTACAGAGAAATCAATAAGTTCCATCACCACATAACCCTCCAAAATGACCTAAAGCAGCTTGAAGCCTGGGCCCAAAAATGAGGAATGGAATTCAATGCAAAGAAATGCCACACTCTGAGCATTAGAAACAAACCCCAGTTTTTCTATAGCCTCAACAATGAAATCCAAAAACATGTACCCAACAACCCTTATCTTGGTGTCCAGTTCTCATCAGACCCCAAATGGCACACACACATTAACAACATCACCAAAAGAGCTAGTTCTACTATTGGTTTCCATAGAAGGAACCTAAGAAACTTCCCCCAGGACTGTAGACGCACAGCCTACCTATCCCTAGTCAGATCCACCCTTGAGTACGGATCCATCGTATGGGACCCCCACAAGCAGGCGGACATTGACTGACTTGAACGGATCCAACGCCAGGCACCACGCTTCATTGTGGGTGACCACCGCTCCAGGGGACCAGGCAGCGTCACCAATATGCTCCGTAAACTGGACCTCCCCAGCCTACAGGACCGACGTAAACAACAACGTCTCTCTTTCTTTTATAAAGTGGTCGAGGGGCTGGTACCGGCCATGCCGGTTGAACAGTTTTTAAAACCCCTCCCAGCAAGCAAAAGACAAATTAGGTCAACAACATTCCATGACTTCACAGCAGAGAACATTATAGACAGACAAGCAACACTAAACTCCAGACCATTCTTAGTCCCTCACTCCAACACTGAACAACATAAGAACTCTTTCTTTGTCCGCACCACCACCGACTGGAACCACCTCAGTGACTACCAGGTGAAAGTCCCCACTCTTGAGGACATCAAGCAACGGATCGTCACCCAGAGCGCCATCTGATTTGCACGCGCGCACCCCCCTCCCGTCGCATCTATACCTAAAATTAGGTCCAGCGACGTACCACATCAACATCAAGATCAAGAACGTTGCAAGATGGCGGAGACTCTCCATGCGTCGTTCGAGCAGAGCCAAATTGCTGCCAGACCCTGCCTCGCCGCGACGTACCACATCAAGATCAAGATCAAGGACGTTGCAAGATGGTGGAGACTCTCCATACGTCGTTCGAGCAGAGCCAAATTGCTGCCAGACCCTAGCTCGCCAGGAAGCTACAAACTGATTTTCCTCAAGGGGTACGGTAACTAGCGCATCAGCTAATGCTCCCATCTGCTGCCTTCTGATGTAGTAAACCTTTCTGTTTGGCCAGTAACCACTTTTCTCTATGTTAGTAGATGCCCATCAAGTTTTGATTAGTTTCGATTATCTAGCGTTTAGGACGCAGGCCTGGTTTGAACTGACGCGGCTACAGTCGAACAAATTCATTTTTAGAATTCGTAAGCACAGAAACAATTCAAAATCATTCATGCGATACCTTTTTCTTTTCTTTTCTGTTTTTTAAACAAGAAGAAGAAGAAAAACAAAACAAAAACGGACGAGCAAATAATTAACTCAGACGACTCAAAATGACGGGCAAAACTCAAAGAAAGAAACAAAGTGTTAATTACCTACCTTAGCAGTGACGCAAAGCGCATTGTAAATGGTCTTTTTCGTGAGGCTAACATATAACGCTTATACTTCACTGGAAAATAATCTAAACACCACAATTTGTAGTTTATTTTTCTGACACAACTGTAACCTTGAAACAAGATCCAGGTCATAAAGCCGGGCAGGAATCTGTAGGCCCTAGTAAGGTTACAGTTATGCACAGTTTGAAAGACCTCGTTAAAACCTTTTGTGTGTTAGGATCTCTCTTTTGTGTGTTTTAGAACGCTAGCAGTCCTTCTACGACAGCAACCTCTTTTTGAACTCGTCCTTTATGTGTCATGCCATCATCATCGTTTATCTCATCGCTTCACATCTCATTTTTCATCGTTTTTTAGCGTTTAACTGTTGTTTAAGTGTCGTTTAGTAGCTTGACAAAGGGGATTAACCCGACAATATGCAGTTGTTGTTTTTTTTCCTAATAAATAGCGTACTTTTAAACCTTTTGTGTGTTTGGATCTTGTTTTAGAACGCTAGCAGTCATTCTTGTTTCAGATTTTTGTCAGTTTCCGAGAAGAAAGCAACAACAACGTCAAAGCTTTTATTAAATCAGAAAACACGTTGTCTCCCTTAAATGCATGCGAAGGTGAAAAATGAATGGTAAGTAAGTAACTTCGTATTTTACGCCCAGCTAACCAGTACGGTTACGTCGGGGCGAATACAAATGAAGGTATGTCTCGATCTAGACGGCGTAATTAACAGTCATGATCTAGACGACGCAATCAACATTCATACAAATTTGAATTCCGTCGGATAAGAATGTACATTTTTCAGCCAAAACTGTTCAGCACGGCTATGACCTTGAAATATGGCCAAGGTCACTGACTGAGATGCAAACTTACCATTGCCCGCTGTTCGCGTTTGAAAGGTAACTGCTAAACAGGTTTTGTATGTTTGTTTGTTTGTCTGTTTGTTTGCTTGCTTGCTTGCTTGCTTGCTTGTTTGTCCCGGGTGCTACCGTACCACAAGTTGGTCCTGGATGCTAACGTACCGGGTGCTACCGTACCACAAGTTGGTCCCGGGTGCTACCGTACCACAACTTGGTCCCGGGTGCTACCGTACCACGAATTGGTCCCGTGTGCTACCGTACCACAAGTTGGTCCCGGGTGCTACCGTACCGGGTGATACCATACCACAAGTTGGTCCCGTGTGCTACCGTACCACAAGTTGGTCCCGGGTGCTACCGTACCGGGTGATACCATACCACAAGTTGGTCCCGTGTGCTACCGTACCACAAGTTGGTCCCGGGTGCTACCGTACCGGTTGCTACCGTTCTACAAGTTGGTCCCGTGTGCTACCGTACCACAAGTTGGTCCCGGGTGCTACCGTACCACAAGTTGGTCCCGGGTGCTACCGTACCACAAGGCGGGGTCGACATCAGTGTCTGCCTGGCCCGGGAGTCTCCCAGCATCACTGATCTACTTCTGACTCGGTTCTCTCCGAGTCCGCCGTTGAATGCGACACGCCTTCTAAGTCCACGGTAGACGACGACAGGCTGCTGTCATCGGCATCCTCACCGATGTCCGTGGTCAGCAAGGAGGTAGCGTCAATGCACATGGAGATGCACTGTGCTACAACGGCCACCATCCCCACTGAGGCGGGAACAGCGACGCCCACTCCGATGTAAACGGCCTTTTGGTTCTGAATCTTGTAATAGCTCTCTGTCCTCAGAGTTGACAAAGAAAGAGCAAAGCATGCAATTATTTTCATCGCCTTGGCTGTAATAAAACGGACGATATCAACAACAACAACAACAAAACAAGCTGACATAAAATTCCCAATAATTGGATCGGATCCGGCATGTTTACTTGGTGTATATATATATATATATATATACCAAGTAAACATGCCGGATCCGATCCGGAAGCGTTTTGGTTGTGGCCAGTTATGGCCATTACGGCCAGCGTGCAGCCAGAATCGGGCCGGATAGTATATGCCGAATCCAACTTCCCACATCCGTTTCAGCTCCGTTTTTCCAAAGAAGGCATGGATCATATTGTGCAGAACCGACACGGATCCGATCCGGATGGCCTTGTCGGGATTTGGCCAAACGTATCTGGTCTGGAAGCAAGCCGGTCGGTGTGCCGGAATCATCTGGCCCGGTTTTGGGCAGGACGCAACCGGCCCGCTACCAGTTTCCCATTTTCAGACTCAGTTCCGTACTTCCACAGACATCCCGGATAATATTGTGCAAAACCAGCCCGGATCCGGTTTAGTTCTGGCTGATCGTGTCAGGTTTTGTCCAAACGGATCCGGTCCGGGGGCAAGCCGGTGTGCAAGAATCATCCGGCCCGCTTCTGGCCAATGCTTCCGAGCCGATCCGGACCGAATGCGAATCGGATCCGGCGTATTTACTGGGATAAAATGAGAGGGGGGGGGGGGGGGGGGGGGGGGAGAGAGAGAGAGAGAGAGAGGGTGAGAGAGATTGACTGATTGATTGATTGATTGATTGATTAAACTTTATTTCTCAAAGGTAAAGATATTAGCACAAAGGTCGACTCACATATCCGCCGTTGCTACAGTACTACTACTAACCAAGACATTCGTAGTGAAATATTATGATAGAAGGATATAGACAAATACAGCATCAATAATAATAATAATAATAATAAAACATGTAACAAGAGACAGCGACTGCTACGGAAATGAAAAGGATAACAGTGAGAAACAACTGCGGGGGATGGGGGGGGGGGGGGGGGGGGTCAACAACAACATATTATATATGCAAAACATTTTGGGTAATTTACAAAGACAGCGGGGAGTGGGGAGAGAGAGAGAGAGAGAGAGAGAGAGAGAGAGAGAGAGAGAGAGAGAGAGAGATTCAAAAAGCATCAACAACATCAACAACGCTTAAGCGCCTCGCATTCAAAGGAAAGAAAGTACACAACGATCATAAATCGAGGGCTAGTGTTCTGTGTAATAAACCCGACCAAGGAGTCTATTATCAACTCTTTATGCATGCATACGGGCCTAGACCTCAGCCAGTCTGCCTGAGAAATACAGTATTATTTATCTCCCAAGAACAATCTCCGCAGAGACCGATAAAGGTATAGATAATCTGTAGTTGTAGGTTTGGTGAGCCGGTTTGGCCTAGCGGTGAGGCGTTAGGCTGGTGAGCGGAAGGACCTTGGTTTGATACCGCTTCGGCTCTCCTTTCTCTTCGAAAGTTGTGGTGTGTTGACACTGTCACTGAGGTCCCTCTGCTTACCAGCGTAACGCCTTACCGCTAGGCCAAACCGGCTCACGCACAATAACACGTTTTGGTTCCTGTTTATATTCCCCACGCACTCACCATGAATACCTACAGCCTTAAATCGCCTGTGACTACTAGCAGGGTGGTGACCTATTCTATGCCGCGGGCCCTCGTCAGATTTAAACTCCTTTAACCAAAACTAACGTAGACGAAAATTAAGAAAACGGTCGAACTCCAGCCACACCCTTCCTTCACCCACTGCCATAAGTGGTTAGGACACAAGTCTCAGAAAACTGTCGGCCAACACTTTATACTGGCACCTTTTCATTGATGCTCAGACCGCAGTAAGACGGTAGGCACAGAGACCAGTCAGATTGTAGGACCATTTTGCTTTACGTCCACAGAAGCGAGGTGGCTTATTAGGGACGGCGACAGGGGGGGGGAAGGGATGAGAGCCGGTTTGGCCTAGCGGTAAGGCGTTAGGCTGGTAAGCGGAAGGACCTCGGTTCGATACCGCTTCGGCTCTCCTTTCTCTTCAAAAAGGTTGTGGTTTGTGGACACTGTCCTGTGACTTTGTCCATCACTTCCTACTGAAACATTAAAATGGCTCTCATCGCTGCCCATCTTAATGCAGGTCGTTCTGGTGGTGACAGTGTAGCGATAGGTATATACTCTCCCTCTTCCCCCACCTCCATACCCCCTCCCCCCCATTCTCCCCGTCCCTAATAAGCCTTATGGTTTCTGTGGACGTTAAGCACCGTGTTTACTTACTTGGGGGGAAGGGGACGAGAGAGAGAAGGCTAGACCGCGGATACCGCCCCAAAAAGACCGGAGAGACCGTGGACCGCCGCCAGAACAATGGAAGTGTTAAGGCGGTGTCCCCTCGCCATTGCCCAGCGACTTGTGCACTGCGCAATTGCTGTTTCAACTGCTGTGCTTGGGCAGAGTCACAAAGACAAAGTCCGTCGCACCGCGGTTGACGAACAACTTGAACAACTCGAAGCGAAAGAAGTCCAGCTTTCGCAGCCCAGCTCCACCTCCTTACTTATGATCTCTTCTGGGCTAACTTGAAGGTCCAGCTCCACCTCCCTCCTCTAAGATCGCTTGATCTTTTGAGCTCGCCTGGAACCTCAAATTGTACCACACCGCGTTTTACTTATAGCCGCTCAAAATGCTTACGTCAGCACAAATAAAATTAAAAATCGTTCGAATTTGCATCTTCTTTTTTGTTACCCTGGGTGGACTTGCCCGATGTTTACGTGTGTAATTCGACGTTGTCGTAGTACTGAAACATTTCGGATTTTTACGGAGGGTTGGTTGAAGTGTTGCTTTAGTCCACAGAAACCGTAGGCTGATTGGGGACGGGAGCCAAAGGACGGCCACCTCGACTTTCACACAGTCCCTGAGCTCTGGACAAGGAGGGTGCTGACAGCGTGAGATTTATTGGGACGATTTCGGTAGACAGATGGCGTAACAACTACGACGGAGTTTTGGAGGAAGTGCGCCGAGGCCTGGAATATGGAACAATTAAAGGTGAATGGACCGAGAAGGGAGAAATTAGAGCAAGGCAGAAATCTTGGCAGTGGGCGAAGCATTCAAGGCTATATCCTGACTTACTGCAGGCTTTAAAAAGGAGAACATTATTTTGTCAACCCGGGGATCTCAACAGAAGGGAACCTTAATGTGCATCCGCGGTACTCCACTGCGGCTGTTCTATGTTGTAGGCCTTGGACAAGAGAAGCGAAAGCGACATAGAAAGCACAGTACCTATTTCGTCTTCCACTTGCACAGGATCGGTTTGGACTGAGATGTAGGTCTCCGTTCCATTTATTCCCCAAAAGCTCAAGCTCTCTGTGCAGACAAGTACCTTTCCGGAGTCAGAGGGCGTGAGCGTGAGTTCATAGTCGCAAACGGCCCTGTAAACCGAGTATATCAAAGGTTAACCTGATTGTTGTTGTGTTAAGATTGTAAGACTAAACGTCATGTGCCTATGGTCGTCCTGATGACGTATTTATATATATATATATATATGAAGGGAGGAGGCTTTCGTGTCTTGGCCGTTTTCGCGGTGTGGAGTCTGGCTATTTGCTGTTTGTGAACTGTATGTTTGTGTGAAATACTTTTTTTCTACGCTCGGCTAGCAACACCCAAAGACGGCGTCAGAAGTGGGAATATTATTATTTGTTGTTGTCGTCGTCGTAATCGTCGTTGTTGTTGCAGTGATTGGGACAACGGAGGTGGGGGGAGGGGGGAGAGGGGGGGAGGGGAGGGCGGTGTGCGAAAGAGCGAGTGAAAGGGGAGAGAGAGAGAGAGAGAGACAGAGACAGAATGTGTGTGTGTGTGTGTGCGTGCGTGCGTGCGTGCGTGAGAACGTGCGTACGCGCGTGCGCACTCGTGCAATATTTGATAGAGTGCCCTGTCAAGTGTAGCCTCCTGTGTGGTCAGTCTGGGTTGGTCTGCCACGTGTACCATTATGTCTGATCACTGTTTTAATGTATGCTGATTAAGAGACAGTGAACTAATAAAACAGGTGGTCCCAGTTTGCACAGTTCCATACTGGCCGTACAGAGAAGGTTAACCCACGCACTGTAATGCGTCGAAAGAACAAGGTGTAAGATGCAAAAGTAATAATAATAATAAATAACTATTGTATAGCGCTATTCTCTGGTGTACCCAAACTCACTGCGCTTTACAACATTCTCCAACATTTTCTAAGTTTCACAAACATAATACATATAATTATGACAACTAACAATGTATAATATACAAGTACATGTGCCATATGAAAAGCAGCAATATATAAAGAAAATAAATCATTTTATTACTACCTACCCTTAATTCCATCTCTCCCAGTCCCCACTCCCGCCCCCAACTGACACACACGCACACACACACACACACACACACACACACACACACACACACACACACACACACACACACACACACACACACACACACACACACACACACACACACACCCGCGCGCGCGCGAATATGAAACAGGTAGCGGTTGTACAAATCAGTCAGAAGGCTTGGCGGAAGAAATGCGTTTTTAGGTTAACTTTGAAAGTTGGGAGGGAGGCAAGGACGTCCGATACGAGTGTAAAGTATCTGTGTATTGTACCTATTGTGTCATCCCGAAGTTTGAGGACATTAACCCCTTCACTGCCTCAGCCAGTAACATTTCCGGGCTGACAGATGCACGGAGGCGCTTGCAAAGAGTACATTTTCCGGTCCTATAACACAGCTACTTTCAATGCTAAGCATTTTGATGAAAATCCTTTCACATGCCAATGCGAAAAGAAGACAAAAAGAGTTTCAAGTTTCGCACCTTCATTGGTCGCTTTCAAGTGACATCACGGCAGTGAAGGAGTTAAGCCCCACACCACTGAATCTCTGTCACGAGCTAAAACCGAGACACTAGTAGATTCTATCCACATCCGCGTACAGGCTATGGACAAGAATGCACCTGCGCGAGTGACTTTGGCCCATGTGTATGAAGAGCAAAAAAAGTTAAAGGCGGATAGACATATTCGGTCAACCTCTTAATTTAAAACTGCTCTGAAGACCCGTCTGTTTCAAACCTAAACCTACTGGCCTACTGTTTGCTAATCCCCCCCCCCCCCCCCCTCCTCCACACACACAACGTTTTCTTAAAGTATTTCAGTTGACTGGGGGGGGGGGGGGGAGGGGGTGCGTGCGTGCTCGCGTACGTGCGTGCGTGCGTGTGCGTGTGTGTGTGTGTGTGTGTGTGTGTGTGTGTGCTTGTTTGTTTGCGTGTGTGTGTGTGTGTGTGTGTGTGTGTGTGTGTGTTTGTTGTGTGTTGGTGTTGTGTGTGCGTGTGTGTGTGTGTGTGTTGTGTGTGTGTGTGTGTGTGTGTGTGTGTGTGCGTGTGCGTGCGGGTGCGTTCGTGTGTGCGCGCGTGCGGGTGCATGTGTGTGTGATGTATTTCCCTTGCCTATTTAGTTTGAGTTGAATTGCTTGTA
>JABMCL010000041.1:335000-350000 GCA_018857735.1 Alviniconcha marisindica
AGAAATCGGCAGCCGTTGTAGAGATCTGACGTCATTCATTACATGACGTTCTGACGTGTGCCTAACAAAATGGAGCAAAGAAAGGAACTCATTGGTTTCTACGTTTCATTAGAGACAATCCTGTCAAACGTCACGAGGAATTGACAGAGTCTTACAGCGAGCTTAGTGTTGCAGATTGTAATGTGACGCAACCGTGACGCCAAAGAACCGTTGACACCTGGTAGTGTTGCTTAATGTCCTCGGATGTCAGTTGACATATTAGGGACAAGCTGTGACCAATGTCGAAGCATGCTTCAATATAGCTTTACGTCCACGGAAACCAGAAGGCTCGTTAGGACGGACAGCCCAGGACGACCACCTCGACTCTCACACAGCTCCTGAACTATGTCACCTGAAAGTAAACCTTCTTGGTGATAACGCCAGCACTCACAAAGCCTGGTCACAGTGTCCTGTCTAGACGAGCAAAATGTCCATGTTTTCACCCATACACCCTTCCAAACTATGGCCTATGCGACTTTTTTAAACTTAGGTATAGCTGAAAAAGTTGAAATTGCATAGCAAAAAGGGAATAGTACTTCGAGGAAATGTGAAAGTATCAAGTAAATCATATGGTCAATTCGGCGTTCATGTTTTCCAGCCTGTCATCAGAAATGGCGCACTCCTCGTAATCGATTGTTCGGGGTGCTTGCATTATGGGACAGAGAGGCAAGTCTGTAATCTAGTATTACTTTTATTTATTATTAAATCAGGGGAATTCAACTAACTACTATCTCATTCTGGGTCTCCGAGACAAGGCTGCGCCTCCCACAAGTCAACAAATAAACAAATTCCCTCCGAAGCGAGTGAAGAACCTAGCGACACCGTCATCCAATTTTTATTTTTATTTTTTCTTCATACACAGGAGAGCTCTGCTCTCAGCCAATCAGAGGCAATGATCGTCGAATAGGGCGAATGTTCCCAGAACATGCTGAGCGAAGCTTTTTAGACCCCGAATATAGCTTCGACGAATACTTCCATCTAGGTTCGCGAAGAAAAGTTCGCCCAATTAAGAACCAACTAGCTTCGCCGAATACTTCCAACTAGCTTCGCGAACAAACATTCGCCCAATTAAGAACGGGCTTAACGCCAAAGCACGCAAGTAAACATGAGACGCATCCACCCCGGGTAAAAAAAAGAGTTCCGTCTCGGTCCAAACGATTGTGGTTTTATTTGTGCTGGTGTAAACTTTGTTGGCGGCTATAAATGACACGCCTTGTTTTATTTGAGTCGTTTGTAACAAACTTACTACTGTTTGAGCACCAACAAAAAACTGCTCGTTAGCTGACAGTTTTCTGGACCCTATGGCGTAACTAAATACGGCAGTGGTTGAAGGAAGGATGTCGTAAACAAGTGCTTGGAGTTTGAGGCTGGTATTCACCTGCCAATATTAACCCCTTCATTGCCATGAAGTCACTGGAAAATGACCACTAAATCTGAAATCTTTAAGCCTTTTTGTTTTCTTTTTTGCACTGGTATGTAAAAGGATTTTCATCAAAACGCATAGCATTGAACGTAGATGTGCTATAGGACTGGAAAATATGCGTCCGTGCATCTTTCAGGCCGGACACTTTACAGGCTGAGGCAGTGAAGGGGTTAAATGTGACGTGAACTTTTGAACAACGTTTCAGCATATTTATGCTCTACTTGCAGGGTACGAACTGAAGTAAGCGGATAAAGATAATGATAACTTTAAGATTTAAAAAAAAATAGTTTAAAAAAAATAACTAGGACAGAAAATGAAACGAAATTCATCTTCAGCAATATCAGGACAAAAGGGACACATTTGCTGAGACAGTTATGAAGCATATCAAAATCGGTGACTGTTAATAACAGCAACACCAAGTCCGAACCGCGTAAGAGCTGACTTTAACAGAAGAAAGAAGGTATATTTCTTGGTAAATAAGTAGCTTGATGTTTTACGCCCAGTCAACCAGTACGGCTATATCAGGGCGAAACACATTTTGTCAGCACACAATAAATACTAAAAATAATGTACATGCTAAAACTGGTATATAGTCAGATCTTTAAAAGAGAGACTTAAAAAGTGGGTAAAACACAAACAGAACCTAAAATTATCTGAATTTTTTTAATCTGCCAAAAATATTGATTTCTTTCAGAAAGTTAAAGATGTTAGCCAATGATATGTCCTGAAATAAAATCCGCAGTGACTGAGCTGTAAAATGTCTCTCCCTTATCTCATTCAGATCAGAACAAAAAAGTAAAGCAAGTTCTACAGTTAGTAGCTCATCACATACGATACACATTGGTGGCTCCTCACTCTTCAACAAAAAGGAATGAGTAACGTAAGAGTGACCAATGTGGAATCCACATATCACAATCTCTTGTTTTCTGTCTGTCCTAGCACAAATAGTGCAGAGCTTTAAGTTTGAAAATATCTTATGCAGTTTATTTTCAACGAACTCGTCCCACTCCGAGTCTGACTGCCAAAGTTCTAACACATGTTTGTTCACACGAGACTTAAAGTCTGAGAAGGGGATGAGCACATCCGAGATGTCGCCATCGAGAGCGCCCTTAGCAGCAGAGCCTGCAGCCAAATTTCCTCTAATTCCCACATGGCCGGGGATCTAGACACAAAAAAATCTCCTTCCCATCCCTGGTCAATTCCATATGTAGTTCTAAAATCGGGTAAGATAGGGTGGTCATACTTTAGGTTAGCTACCGCCTGTAGGGACGAAAGAGAATCAGACACTATCAAAAAAGATCTTTCCTTAGGATGGTAAACATGTCTGAAACTGAGAGCCAAAAGAATAGCTCGTAGTTCCCCGGTGAATATAAAACTGTCGTCTGGAAACCGACGAGCGTATGGTTTGCGAATACGCTTAATGGAGACAGCCGCCGCAGCGACTCGTTTCTCTGTAAAAAAAAAAAAAATCTGTCGAAGGATAGTCTGTAAACCGAACTTTTGTAACTGGAATATAAGGCAAACCGGTCACTCACACGCAACTGACTCATCCAATTTTGACTAAAACAATCACAGAGACGTTGCTGGAATTCTTCACATCCACAGCATGAGCCTTGGAGTGGCACTGGAGTCAGTTAACTTGCTCAAGTGACACATTGGACCTCGAACACCAAGGTGTATTTGATCATAGCTGCTAAATACAAGCTAAAGACTGACCTTCGTCTACAGTGAGATTCGATGTTTTGGTAGAATTTCCATCCGAGTAAAAAGATAACTCGCAAAAAACTGACCTTCGTTTAGAATGAGAGATGAATTCGACATATTTCCTTTCCTGGAAAAAGATGACTGGAACATGTCAAGGGAATTTTCCTCCAGCTTTCCATTTATAGACACCAAGTATGTAGACCTCCTGCCAGGAACAGCCTTGTACCCGGATGACGTAACGAGCCACTTATTCTTGTGGTACCATTTCAGGTCACAGGTCCCAGTCACTGAGACTGAACACAACAAGGTGATTTTGTCTCCTTCATTCACCCTCAACATCCCGTGAACTGCCGCGGGTGATGACATGACATTTATTGTTGGAGGTACGCCGGAAGAAGGACTAGTAAGCTGAGGCCTAAGCCTAGGCCTAGGCCTATGACTAGTTTGGCTGGCGGGATCTGCAGTGTACAAAATAATAATTAATAATAATTAAAGTATTTTTAAAGCGCAAAATCTTGTCCCTAGAGACTATTCTAAGCGCGCGCACACACACACACACACACACACACACACACACACACACACACACACACACACACACACGCACGCACGCACACACACGCGCACACACACACACAGGCATCTGCACACACAAGCATTCTGACTATACAAAGATAAATATACACAGCGCGCGCGCACGCACGTACGCACGCACGCACGCACACGAACACAAGCACGCACGCACGCACGCACACACACGCACGCACACACACACACACACACACACACACACACACACACACACACACACACACACACACACACACACACACACACACACACACAAGCAGAGTGACAGAGAAGACCGGACTAAGCAGAACAAACCATCACCGTCAGCTCCACGCGAGACACAGGGACTTACCATCTGATTCAACTGATATGGTCAAACAGGCGGGAGAGACTTGTATAGGCGGGTCTTCAATAGCAGGAGGATTACTGCAATTGAACGCGCACGAAAAACTTCCACCTGTTTGATTTTCTTTCACTGCAAGGAATGACAGGCGGTGCTGGAAACCGTTCGCCGATTCCATGCTGCACGAGCATCCCAAGGATGTCTTCTGATAATCGCAGCGGTCCAGTGGCTGAATACAGACATCCGTGAGTATTCCGTTCTGTGTCTCAAAGGAGCACGTTATGGTTGTGGGCGTTTCACAAGAAGAATTGAAAGTGGAGTTGTCGATCTCCAGCTTTATCGTAGCATACTTTTGGTCCCTGAACTTCGTGCAGAACAGGCGGCTTATTTGTGACTGCACTGAAACACATAAACAAAGGTGTTGTGATTACAGGGTGGTGTTGTCAGACCGCACTGAAACGCATAAACAAAGGTGTTGTGATTACAGGGTGGTGGTGTTAGACCGCACTGAAACACATAAACAAAGGTGTTGTGATTACAGGGTGGTGTTGTCAGACCGCACTGAAACGCATAAACATCCCTCCCTACCGCCACCAAACCCCTCCACTCCCCAAACACGTTCTTTTCTTCTTCTTCTTCACGCCCCCCCCCCCCCCCCCCTCGCCCCTCCCTTGCGCACCCCGAAGGGAGGCCGGTGATGCCTGACGTCCCTCTCCTGTTTGGAATCTCAGGGCTGTCATTTGATTCCCCTTTCCTATCTCCTCTCTTGTTTTTTCTGCCTAGTCCTCTTGCTCTTTCTGTCTTGTCATTTTCCTGCTAATGATTCATTCTCCTGCCTTTTTTTGTTTTCTCCAGAAAATTCAAATATTTTTCGTTAAGGGTCAGGCTTTTTTGTATGGCTCTTGTTGAGCAGCTAGGAGATGATAGTTGGTAGGTGGTATGTGCTGCTTGCTGCCATATGGCACTGGTATTTGCCATTATGCATTTATATAACTTTTTTATTTTATATTGTATCTGTCCATTCCTTTTTTCTTTTCTTTTTTTCTTTTTCTTTAACCTGGTATCGATAAATTAGACGAAATGGTCGACGATACCAGCATGTCCTAGTCTTATGTGCTCTTTTAACATGGGTAATATTGAAGGGACTAACTCTTCGAAAATTTGTGTCTGATGTTTGTGTATGTATGTTTTATGTTTGCGAAGTGATTGATTTTGTAGATTGACTTGACAGAGGGTTGATATATCAATACGTGAGAAGAGTTTAGAAATGTGTATTTGCTTATGACCTGAGTTTGACTGTCCTGAGGTGACCCTCTGCGATTGACAGGACATTAAAATCCAGTTACTACTACTAATCCAGTTACCTCCCTTGCGCAGACCCCCGAAAATCAGAATAATGGTCAGAACATAGGCTATTGACCGATGGTCAGTAATGGTAACCGGTACCCGTGCAGAACCCACAGACATTGAACACGTCTGTGGTAGAACCCTGTACTGACAACCTTTCTTTCTTCCCCTAGAGCTATCAGAGACTGGAAAGCCCTCCCCCAACAGAAGCAGTTGTGGCCAGCACTCTTGACACCTTTGCGTCAAGGGGATACCGCTCCTAATAAAACTAGACCCTTTTGTGTGTGTGTGTGTGTGTGTGTGTGTGTGTGTGGTGCCTGCAGATCTTCCATAAAAATGGCAGAATAATCAACATATTGATCGTGGTTACTATATGAAAGAAGAAGGCGGAAGAAGAAGCCGTTGTTCGAAATCCTAATTTGATAGACGAGAACAATCTTTACTACTCACCGCATACGAGGAAAGGAATCCATACCCATGCAAACGTTGACAACAGATACATCGAGACAGCAGATTTCAGGACAGATCGCAGTTAGTTCACAGCGCCAATCCCTTCTCTGCCACCTTGTGAATCTAACGGCTGTAGGCTAGGGAAAAAAATCCACAAAAAAAAAAGGTGGGGGGGGGGGGGGGGGGGGGGGGGGCAGGAGACACGTCATTTCCGATGACGTCTTTTTCTGTATACTTCCCACAGGCGTTGAATATTCAATGTGTGTGTGTGTGTGTGTGTGAGAGAGAGAGAGAGAGAGAGAGAGAGAGAGAGAGAGAGAGAGAGAGAGAGAGAGAGAACAAGACAAGACAAGACAAGATTATTTTATTGTTAGGCCTCCGGCCCATTACCACAGGAGTGAACATTCAGGCAATTCGAATTCTCATGGATCCAATGACGGACTTAAACTCAGTTTTCTAGTGCTTAAAGCTTTAAAAACGAAGGTGGATAATTTCTCTATGAGAGAAGAGAGAGAGAGAGAGAGAGAGAGAGAGAGAGAGAGAGAGAGAGAGAGCTACTTGCCGTGACGTCAAAGGGTTGATACATATGTACTACAACAGACTGAGCCATATTTTACCGTGATGTCACGTGACTGATGACGTGAGTAGCCCTCCGATCTACAAGCTCAGCATGCGGCAATCGAGACTGCTGATCTGGTCGGACTGAGGCAAACCGTCCGCCATGTTGAAGCGTTCAGCCGATCTTTCAGGATGTTATTTGTCATGTCGTGCAGACAAACTCCAGGCATTGGTTTACGACATCCTTCCTTCAACCACTGCCGTATTTAGTTCCGCCATAGGGTCCAGAAAACTGTCAGCTAACGAGCAGTTTCTTGTTCAGTGGTTTTCAGATTTGAAGAAAAGTGAATCTACAAACATTTTAGCTATACAAGTAAGAGAACATCTAAATAATAAATATCAAAATCATATTAAGATTTTTACAGATGGTTCCGTTCTGGACTCATTAGACAGTGGAGCAGGATTCGTTATTCCTGATTTAAAAGTGAAAAAATCTTTTTTACTTAGGGAAGGGTTTTTCCATATTAACATCTGAGTTATATGCAGTATTAATGGCATTAAACTACATATGCAATATTCAGTTAGCAATATATAATTCTGTGATCTGTGTTGACTCAAAATCAGTTCTCTGTGCATTGAAAAGCTGGAACTGTAAAATGAGAGGGGATATATTTCATGAAGTAAAGTATTTAATACATTGTATCATGTACAAAGGTATTGGGGTTGAGTTTTGTTGGGTACCGTCTCATTGTGGTCTTTATTGGAATGAAATATCAGACAAATTAGCTAAACAAGGTGCAATGAAAAACATGTTTGAGATATCATCCAATAATCTACTACTCTCATCTCATGAGATTAATTCACTACTTAAGAAGACTGTATATAAACAAACTGAAAAAAATGAAATTTGCGATACCTTCTTGTTCTAGATATTTAGCAAGTGTAATATACAAGTTACGTTTAAATTCATGGAACACTAAATATTCACAGAATGTGACATGCGTTTGTAAGAAATATCTTATCTGTTAAACACATACTGCTTGAATGTCCTATTACTACAGAGTTATTTCAGAAAAATGGATATGACTTAAATGCTTACAACAATCTAAGAGATATTTTGTATAATACTGATGTTATTACTAATATTGTCAAATCGATTGTTCATAGTCCTGTGGGAAAATTTGTATAAATAATAATTATATGTTTTTGTTTTTTGTTTTTGTCTAATACCACCTCGATGTGAACAGACATAAAATAAAATATTGATTGATTTTTCAGTGGAGCTCAAACAGTAGTAAGTTTGTTACAAACAACTCAAAATTATATCAGACATTAGTTTCATAACTGACCATGTAGCTTCGCCAGCTCAAATAAAACTAAGATCGTTTGAATCGAGACGGAACTCTTTTTTTTTTACCCGGGGTGGATGCGCCTCGTGTTTATGGCTATAGGGATTCGCTAGGTTGCTTCTACAGTCATATTAGTACCCAAACCTTTCAAGGGCACTGACCGCGTCGGTGGACAGCTGCGCGGAGATAAAGAGTGCCCCTTCAGTGGCGTAACAAAAAATGCCCCGTCCCTAATAAGCCTTATGGTTTCTGTGGACGTTAAGCCCCATGTTTACTTACTTACTTGCGTAACTAAATCTGGCAGAGTTTGGAGGAAGGTGCCGGAAAGCGGTGCTCGGAGTGTGGTTGTGCTGTTTGAGGGTGGCAGTCGCCAAGCAGAGGTTGCCCAGGAGAGAGGCAATAGGGATTCACCTTTCACATGGGAGTGGTGGGGGATGGGGGTGCAAGGAGTGGGGGGAGAGGTGGCGGTGGGGTGGGGTGGGGAGAGGTGGCGGGAGATGTGTGGTAGACAAGTTCCCGGTAGCTCATAGGATATAAGGTACATATGAGAATTTTACGACAGGCCCTCCAAGATGAGTAGGAGACAGTCAGGTCTGAAAAATCTCACATAATATGACTTCTTTTTTCTTCTTTCTTTCTTGGTGCTTTACGTCCACGGAGGCGAGATGGCTTATTAGGGATGGGGACAGAGTGGGAAGGGGACGACAGAGTGAAGGCTCGACCGCGGAAACCGCCCGAAAAAGACAGGAGAGACCGTGGACCGCCGCCAGAACAATGGAAGTGTTAGGGCGGTGTCCCCTCGTCATTGACCAGCGATTTGTGCACTGCGCAATTGCTGTTTCAACTGCTGTGCTTGGCCAGAGTCACAAAGACAATGTCCGTTGCACTGCTGTTGACGAACAACTTGGACAACTCAAGCAAAGGAAGTCCAGCTTTCTTAGCCCAGCTGCACCTCCCTACTCATGACCTCTTCTGGGCTAAGTTGAAGGTCCAGCTCCACCTCCCTCCTCTAAGATCTCTTGATCTTTTGATCTCGCCTGGAACCCTGGAATATGACTTCAGTAAGAGTCGAACCTATGACCGTAGCTGTCTGATTAGGACCGAGTGGTGTGGATAGTTCCAGCGATGTGGCGAGTGTGTCTGGTTGATGATAGCATGTATGTAGGGTGGGTATCCTGCGAAGTGGGCGAGGAGGGTATGTATTAATAATAATAATAATGTACATTTATCATGCGCTCATCAACGCCCTGAGCGCTCTCATGATACATATTAACCTAAATATGATATTCTATACACATGTAGAGCATAGTTCTACCAAAACAATTTACATAAAGTATTATATAAAAATATAAAAATAAAATAAAACGCACAACAAACACACACACACACACACACACACACACACACACACATTGACTGTAGCAGAAACTGGGTACTGATATCAGTTAGGATGGAAATACTGTGAGAAGAGGAAGGTTTCCAGTTTGGCTTTAAAAGATGACAGGGTTGAGCAGTGTCTAAGGTCTTGTGGGAGTGAATTCCAAGTGTGGGGTCCAAAGCAAGAGATGTTGATTGTTGATCTCTTTTACATAGCGCTATTCTCCGCTCTCGAGCAGACTCACTGCACTCGCATGTGATTCTGCATGAGTGATTAGCTCTTTATAGCGCGTTGTTTGAATATCCACCGAAGTGGTGTACTTACAGCGCTGGCATGGCTGGTGCCACATGAAACTGCCGCCGTCTCGGCGCGTTCTGTGTACACCACACAGCCATGCACTATGTCACTTCATGCAAACCCACATACGTAAGGTGCATAAGTGTTTAGCTGTAACCTGCACTTTTGGCAGAATGACCTGGATCTTATACGTGCTACTGCGGTAACACGGGGGTGGAACGGATACCGAAATAAGAGTCAGCACAGAAAATTGACCCTGGAGAAGAAAATTCTCCCGCCGCTCCTGCAGGGATTCGAACGCGCGACCTTTCAATCACGAGTCCGGCGCTCTAACCACTGAGCTATCCCCGCTCCGAAAGTTTTCTGCTGCAATAATTTGTATTATGGTGTGTGTGGGGGGGGGGGGGGGGGGGGGGGGGGGGCTTTCTTTAAATCCAGTATGTCTGTTCTTTATTACCAGTTTCAATGCTTTTGGCGTTGTTCCGGTGCTCTTTATCCTTAATTTTTATTTTATTTTTTGTTTATGAGCCTTTTCTGTGGGAAGGGCATTCCAATTTCTGATGGTTCGGGGGAGGAAGGAATGTTGTCGGTACAGGGTTCTGCCACAGACATGTTCAATGTCTGCGGGTTCTGCGTGGGTTTCTGAACAGTCCTGCGAGGGATGATTCAAGTAAACTGACTTGACTTCGAACCTGCATTCCGAAACACCATAATCACTGCCCGTGGTGGCTGCTGCGACTACAAGACTTTGCACTTAGTAGTAACAGGGGGACTAGCATGTAAGCAGGATGAGTATGCAGCTTGTAGTACAAAGCTTTCTTCTTGCACATCATGCGGCTAGCCATCGCACCAGGACCAACCGTTCATTGGTTGTTTCGGTCACATGGTTTACCTTCTAAATATAGATCTATACAGTGTTCTTCACTGAGTAGCACACGTTTTGCATGTTTAGGGAAAGGCTAGTGTTTGGGCTAGGGTTATGATTTTATGACTGGATTAGCCCTATCCCTAAGCCGATAGACCGATAGACCGATCCACATTTCCCCCTTGCATCCGAAAGCCCTGTACTCATCGAGCGTACAAATTGTCCGAGGACACTCCGGTGTGTTCACTGAGTGCTCCGTGGATCTAGACATGGACCTTATATAGAGGTCCATGGATCTAGATCTGCGTTCGCTTCCGAGTTGGAAGGGTACGTAGAGCGATAACAGCTTTTTTTTGTTTTTGCTCTCCATCTTTTTTCCCTTCTATTAATGTTGTAATCTCTAGTTTTATAGAATGTGTGCCTGTCGAATCCCCCTTTCCCCCTCCTTTCCCCAAATCTTGTGTGTGTGTGTGTGTGTGTGTGTGTGAGTGTGTGTGTGTGAGTGTGTGTGTTTGTGTGGGTGGGTGGGTGGGTGGATGTGCAAGCGCGTGTCAGTGTATGTGAGTGAGTGAGTGTGTGTGTTTGCTGTACCCATCTATTTTCATTTTTTCCTCTAGCTTTTGTTTTGGTTAATGATCTTTCTCTGGTTTCTCGTTGTTTTTTGTTTTGGAAATGCGTACGATTTTGTTTTTGTTTTTGTTGCCGTTTGTTTCTTTTTGTTGTATGCACTTGTATTTTATGTTTACTGCCGTGTCTTACCAGATGTTCTTTCATTGATGTTCTTTCGTGTACCCCCACTGGGTTTTTTTTTAAATAAACCACTTGAAGGCCAGTGTCGTCACCTCATTGCATGTGACGCATCAGGTCTGCAGACGACAATTCTTCTGGATACAGTGGAATGTACAACTATGTATTACGTTTGTGAAACTTAGAAAATGTTGGAGAATGTTGTAAAGCGCAGTGAGTTTGGGTACACCAGAGAATAGCGCTATACAAAAGTTATCCATTATTATTATTATTATTATTATTATTAACTAAAGCTATAAAATACTGAACACTCTTGCTTTAGATTTCGATAGTTCGAGAAAGCAAGTTCACATGCTGACGAATTGCAAACAATTTATTTTCATACAGCAACACGAGCATTTTCATATCTGTATGATCCATGTGTTGCCTCTATAAAATGAAGTTAAGTTAAGCACAAGAAGAACAGCTGAAACAAAAACAAACTTTCTCAGTAATGGGCTTACATACATATGTGTTTCACTGCCCTGTTACGTCTATCACACAGGCAGCTAGCTACCGCGCTAAGTTTAGAAGGTAAAGCATGTGATCTAAACAACCAACGAACGGTCGGTCCTGGTACGATGGCTAGCCGCATGTCGGTGCTGTGATGATTATATAGAAGAGATCTAAAGAAGAGGATAGATTGACAGACAACAAAGGAAGAAGGAAGTAAAGAAGAGGATAGATTGATAAACAACACAGAAAGAAGTAAAGAAGAGGATAGATTGATAGACAACAAAGGAAGAAAGAAGTAAAGAAGAGGATAGATTGACAGACAACAAAGGAAGAAGGAAGTAAAGAAGAGGATAGATTGACAGACAACAAAGGAAGAAGGAAGTAAAGAAGAGGATAGATTGACAGACAACAAAGGAAGAAGGAAGTAAAGAAGAGGATAGATTGTTAAACAACACAGAAAGAAGTAAAGAAGAGGATAGATTGACAGACAACAAAGGAAGAAGGAAGTAAAGAAGAGGATAGATTGATAAACAACACAGAAAGAAGTAAAGAAGAGGATAGACTGATAGACAACAAAGGAAGAAGGAAGTAAAGAAGAGGATAGATTGACAGACAACAAAGGAAGAAGGAAGTAAAGAAGAGGATAGATTGACAGACAACAAAGGAAGAAGGAAGTAAAGAAGAGGATAGATTGTTAAACAACACAGAAAGAGTAGAAGAGGTAGAGAGCCAAGAAGGAAGTAAAGAAGAGGATAGATTGACAGACAACAAAGGAAGAAGGAAGTAAAGAAGAGGATAGATTGATAACAACAAAGAAGAAGAAGTAAAGAAGAGGATAGATTGACAGACAACAAAGGAAGAAGGAAGTAAAGAAGAGGATAGATTGACAGACAACAAAGGAAGAAGGAAGTAAAGAAGAGGATAGATTGAAACAACAAAGGAAAGAAGTAAAGAAGAGGATAGATTGACAGACAACAAAGGAAGAAGGAAGTAAAGAAGAGGATAGATTGTAAACAACACAGAAAGAAGTAAAGAAGAGGATAGATTGACAGACAACAAAGGAAGAAGGAAGTAAAGAAGAGGATAGATTGATAAACAACACAAAGGAAGAAGGAAGTAAAGAAGAGGATAGATTGACAGACAACAAAGGAAGAAGGAAGTAAAGAAGAGGATAGATTGACAGACAACAAAGGAAGAAGGAAGTAAAGAAGAGGATAGATTGACAGACAACAAAGAATGATCTAATTAAATGTTTGGCCACGCCCACCAGAGGTCATGCAGAAGATGTTTCTCTCCCTCATATTATTCAGAAATGGTCCGGGTACCCACGTACCAAATGCCATGTCTCTATTATAAAGGCATCGTGTTGTCTATGTCATAATAAATACGCATTCTTTTGAATCTTGTATGTGTTTCGATCTCTACTGTAAAGTGCATGGATTGGTGGCATTTTGTACCTTACAGGTCCCACTATAATGGTCGTACCACAGTAGTAATGGTGGACCACCGTTGTTATGCAACACTTGTTGAGAAATGGATCTGCTCACAATAGTAAGTATGTAAACATGGTGCTTAACGTCCACAGAAACCGTAAGGCTTATTAGGGACGGGGAGAAGGAGGGAGGGGGGGGGGGGTGTAAGGGGGCATGGAGGGAAGGGGGGGTTATAAACCTATCGCAACACTGTCACCACCAGAATGACTCCTGCATTCCGATGGGCAGTGATGAGAACCATTTTAATGTTTCATTGTTTCATTAATTGTGAGGGACAAAGTCACAAGACAGTGTCAACAGACCACAACTTTTGAAGAGAAAGGAGAGCCGAAGCGGTATCGAACCGAGGTCCTTCCGCTTACCAGCCTAACAACGCCTTACCGCTGGGCCAAACCGACTCACCTATCACGATAGGTGATGATGATGTGGGGGCTTCATGTCCTCGGATGTCGGGTTGACATATTAGGGACAAACTGTAACTCTCACGATAGTAGTGACAGAAGCCTTTTATATATAGCGGCTTTCTCCGCTCTCGAGCAGACTCACGGCGCTCTTGTCGCATGTGATTCTAAATGAGTGACTAGCTTTTTGTAGTGCGTTTTGGATATCCACCGGAGTGGTGTACTTACAGCGCTGTTTGGTTGTTACATGGCTGGTGCCACGGGAAGTTCTTGCCGTCTTGGCGCAAGTTCTGTGTACACCATACAACCATGCGCCATGTATCTTCATGCAAAGCCACATATGTAAGGTGCATGCTTGTTTATCTGTAACCTGCCACCTGCACTTTTGGCAGAATGACCGGAATCTTTTACGTGCTACTGAGGTAACACGAGGGTGGAACGGATACCGAAATAAGAGTCAGCACGGAAAGTTGACCCCGGAGAAGAAAATTCTCCCACCGCTTCTGCCGGGACTCGAACCCGCGAACTTTCGATCACGAATCCGGCGCTTTAACCAACCACTGAGCTATCCCGGCTCCCCAAACATCCGCAACGACAACCTGTGGGAGGTGGTGCTGGATTTTTCACTCAGCATCATCACATAATTGGCCTTCGAAAGTGCTTTAGCTGCATTTATCACCGTCACTGTCGCGAAAAAGTACTGTTGGTTATGTCGCAAGGGTTCGTGTGGGAAGAATTCTCAAATTTAACTCTTTCACTGCCATTTTCGCCGCGTCGAAAATGACTAATGAAAGCGTGAAACTTGAAATAATCCTTTCATAAGCAGGTGAAAGGATTTCTATCAAAATGCACAGTATTGAAAGTAGCTTTGTTATACGACCATCACATTATTATACTGTCTGGAGGCGTGTGTTATTATGTGCGCTTCTCAGCCCGGAAACTGTACAGGCTGTAGCGGTGAAAAGGTTAATATAATGCAAGTGCCGAGTCTGGACAATAATATTAAACCACTGTCATGTGAACCCCGTCATACATGAGCATGAAGTTAACAGATGTGGGAAACCTTCGATGAATCGCTGTCTACCAACCCAGTAAACATGCCGGATCCGATTCGCATCCGGTCCGGATCGGCTGGGAAGCATTAGCCAGAAGCAGGCCGGATGATTTTTCGCGCACCGGCTTACTTCCGGACCGCATACTATTGGCCAAAACCTGACACAATCAGCCAGAATTGTATCGGATCCGCGCTGTTTTTGCACAATATTATCCGGGACGTCTGTGGAAGAACGAACCAAGTTCGAAAACGGAAAATTGGTAGCGGGCCGGTTGCGTCCTGCCAGAAACCGGGCCCGATGATTCCTGCACACCGGCTTGCTTCCAGACCAGATGCGTTTGGCCAAACCCTGACCAGGCCATCTAGATCGGATCCGGGTCGGTTTTGCACAATATGATCCATGCCTTCTTTGGAATAACGGAACTGAAACGGATGTGGGAAGTTGGATTCGGCATATGCTATCGGGCCCGATTCTGGCTGCACGCTG
>JABMCL010000041.1:355000-402500 GCA_018857735.1 Alviniconcha marisindica
AATGATTTCGGATTTGGCACTTTCACTGCTCGTTTTCCGAGTGACAGCATGGCAGCGAAAGGGTTAATACAATACAATACAGCTTTATTGTCTCTGTGTAGAGAAATTTGCTTTCTGGCTCGTCATTTAAATAAAAACATTCAATACAGTTAACAATAAAACACCAACAACTCAATGAAACACGGAGCTAAAACCCGCTCAAATACAAGGAAAATACTCAACAATAACGCTTTCTCGCTTGGCTGTTTTTTTTACGGCTGTGTCTCTCAACCAAAGCGGAAGACTCGATCGTTTAACTCTTTCTTCACGGCCATTCACTGTTCAGTGTCACGGGCCAGGGAACGTGCGTTATGCATTATGCCTAAAACGGAAACACGGTGGAGCCGTGCTTGCCAAGCGTGACCGACGCTTCAGTGCGGCAAGTGCCCTACTCCCCTTTCTTTACAACTAACAAATCCCATAATGTTCTTAACCTATCTAGCGTTACTATGCGACTTTTCTTTCTTGGTGCTTTACGTCCACGGAGGCGAGATGGCCTATTAGGGATGGGGACAGAGTGGGAAGGGGCCGACAGAGTGAAGGCTCGACCGCGGAAACTGCCCGAAAAGACAGGAGAGACCGTGGACGTGTTAGGCGGTGTCCCCTCGCCATTGCCCAGCGACTTGTGCACTGCGCAATTGCTGTTTCAACTGCTGTGCTTGGGCAGAGTCACAAAGACAATGTCCGTCGCACTGCTGTTGACGAACAACTTGGACAACTCAAGCAAAGGAAGTCCAATTGTCTTAGCCCAGCTCCACCTCCCTACTCATGATCTCTTCTGGGCTAAGTTGAGGGTCCAGCTCCACCTCCCTCCTCTAAGATCTCTTGATCTTTTGATCTCGCCTGGTACCCTGTTATGCGACTCACATCATGGACCTATGTAGGGGTATAGGTCCTTGACTCACATAGTACGCATATCCAAATGCTACGTTTTTAAAGCCACGAGACGTTGATAGTCTCCTTTTTAATTGTAAATAGATGTATATATCCCCAAAATGGATTTTTAACAGTAGCAGGCGCATCTCCTTTTTAACTGTAAATAGATGTATATATCCCCAAAATGGATTTTTAACAGTAGCAGGCGCGTCTCCTTTTTAACAGTAGATGTATATATCCGACAAATGGATTTTTAACAGTAGTAGGCGTGTCGTTGTCGCCCAGAACGTGTCACGCATGTTGAAGCTGGAATGTCGACCGACTACACGGTGGCAAGAACTCAGGAGCAGTGTAAAAATTGAGGTAAGTAAACATGGCGCTTAACGTCCACAGAAACCACAAATGGAGGTGGCCGTCCTGGGCCTAATAGCCCGTACGGTCTGTGTGGGCGTAAAGCAACACTAAACCCAGGGCACCCGTGTGCATGCTCGTGCACAAAATATCACACAAGCGCGTTAAAGACCCTGTAGACTTTGTCAGAGTTGGGTCTATTACGGAAACGGTAAACTAACCGATTAGTTAGTAACTGGAAGTGAAGGTCGAGGTCGATGTTAACGCCATGTCAACCGCACTGGCTCACCTCAGGACAATCAAGTTCTGTCATAAGCAAATTCACATTTCAGGACTCTACTCGTGTGTATATATATATATATATATATATATATATATATATATATATATATATATATATATATGCCTTTTCTCAAGTCAATAAACTAGCCCAGCATGCACTATAATAATAATAATTTTAAAAAAGTACAGTGGTAAGTCTGCTCCATAGTGGACAATAACGCCATGAAAAAGCGATCAATAATAATAATAAACAAAAGCGCCAGAACCCGAGGCATACCCCTCGGGTAATACGCGTAGACGGGTTTCTCCGCAGTTAGGGGTTGTGCGTGCGTGCGTGCGTGCGTACGTGCGTGCGTGCGTGCGTGCGTGCGTGTGTGTGTGTGTGTGTGTGTGTGTTGTATGCAGTGAGTCTTGAAAATACGTACATTTAAAGCATATGTAAGCGCTTAGGGCCTGTTCGGGTTAGACGCTCCAAGCACCCATTATTATTTAGTACTATCACAAGGTCACCTTCTGACAAAAATGGCTTGGGTAACAGTTCCGTATTTCTTACATGTATCGTGTGTCTTTGCGGGCATACCTCAGCAAAAGTACTGCGCATATGGTCGTACTACTTTCGACTACTGGGCGTGAGAGGGTCAAATTTCAGGCCCTCGGTAGAATCCTTTGTTTGAAAATCTGCGATATACACACACACGGTTTGGAAGTAAATGAATTAATTAAGAAAGAGTCCAACTGGTTCTGTAGCTCCTGTGTGCTATTCGTAGCCAGGTACAACTTTTAACAATTACACACAGCGGTGTGAGTTCGGCCAGGCAAGAACGTGTCAACCAATACAGTTTTTATCTGATCTAATATCAAATTAGGCCAAGGTCACTGAAAGCCCCATGGACGGGTTAAAAAAAAAAAAAAAGGAAATAAAAATTAGCATATTATCATGCAAAGTATTGTGCTGATAACGAAGTGGGTGACAGAATATGGCAACATTCAAGGCCTTTGCGTAATCACGACACTCCACATAATCATGACACAGAGTGCTGAAATTGTGCTTCGTAGATAGCGTGAGCCTTGCATGTTACACAATTATGCGTGTTGAAGCAGCTGTACAGGCAGGCATCTGATTAATGCTGTACTTGACGCGAGCAGCACACAGCACTCTGATTAGAACAATACACAGCTCTAACAATCATAATACACCTGCGTTCTGTTGTTGTTGTTGTTTGGCCAATGTGTTCCAAAAATTGATGCCTGAAATAGTGATGGATGGATTTGTGTGTGTGTGTGTGTGTGTGTGTGTGTGTGTGTGTGTGTGTGTGTGTGTGTGTGTGTGTGTGTGTGTGTGTGTGTGTGTGTGTGTGTGTGTGTGTGTGTGTCTGTGTGTGTGTGTGTGTGTGTCTGTGTGTGCGTTTGACTGGTCAAGTAAACTATAAAAATAGAGCAATCGTCACCTAATAATAATTTCCATTTATGAATAATGTGGGTAATAAAATGCTTCTGTAATTATACTGTATAAAAGTCTTGTAACAGTAGTCTGATATTAGCGTCTTGTCAACCAAACAGTCAGCTCCGGACGAAATACAGACTACAAAGATTATTTACACTGTACAGTGGTAATAAACACACGGTGCAACCAAACAAAAAACATTTGTCTTGCATATGTTATATGCAAAAGAAGTGCTTTTTGTTGGGTTCGAATCTGAGCTCCTCGGAACGCATCCATGTTGTGTGTTGATTATGCATCCATGTTGGTTAGCTCTAGTTACCAACGAAGGGCAGTAAAGGGTTAATAGTTAGTCAATAACTGGATGTTAACGCCCAGTCACCTCAGAACAATCAAACCTTGTCGTGAGCAAACTGACATTTCAAAACTCTTCTCACACATAAACCTTTTTCTCGAGTCAATCCACAAAACCAGTCCCTATGCAAACATTAAGACAATTAAAAAACTAAAAAACGAAAACAAAAAACCCCAAAGCACACAAACATCAAACGCAAACTGATTCTCGAAGAGTTAGTCCCTTCAGTATTACCTCTTTTAAAAGAGCACATAAGGCTAGGACATGCTGGTATCGTCGAGCATTCTGTCTAATTTATCGACAAGAGATTAAAGAAAAATATATAAAACGAATGGACAAAACAAAAATCAAATTAAATAATTACACAAATGCATAATGGCACACAACAATGCCATATGCCACATGGCAGCAAGCTATATATACCACCTACCAACTCCTAGCTACTCTACAATTAAGAGCCGTACAAAAAAAGCCTAACTTAACGAAACATGTCTGAGACTTTTCTGGAAAAAAAACGAAAAAGAAAAAAAAAGTCAGAAGAATTGACCATTAGAAGAAACATGACAAGACAGAATGAGGGCTAGGCAGAAAAACAAGAGAGGAGATAGGAAAGGGGAATCAAATGACAGCCCTGAGATTCCAGACAGGGGATGGAGACATCAGACATCCCCGGCCTCCCTTCGGGGTGCACGAAAAGGTAGCTTGGTGACGTCAAGGACAGAGACGGCCACACCCGCAATGTGACAATGGCAGCCACGTTTCTGGGCCTTTTATTTTGTTAACTCTCTCTCTCTCTCTCTCTCTCTCTCTCTCTCTCTCTCTCTCTCTCTCTCTCTCTCTCTCCTTCGTTTTTTCTTCTTCTTTTTTTCTTTTTTCTTCTTCTTCTTTTTAATTATATACACAATAAACTGACTAAAATACTGCTTTGAGACTTAAAAAAACAAAAAAACTTTTTATATATTGGTGTTGTGAGTGTGAGTTAGTGTGTGTGTGGGTGCGTGCGTGCGTGTGTGTCATTGTTTCGTTTTGTATTGTCTTTTTTTGTTGTTGTTGGTATTTATTTATTTGCGTTTAATTCCTTTCCAATCGACAGGACCCATGAAGCCTCTTCGCTCGGAGGCTCCTTTAAATGAAAGACCACATATGCTGACGTCAGGCATTTGTATGCCACGAAGAACCCGGCGCCACCTGGAGCCAGCCAATTAAGTGTCAATCACTGTCACCATAAAGACTCAAACTACACACTAAACCCATCACTTGTCACAAAAGATGTAAGCCACGTGTGAAATGGAGAACAAAAAAAAAACGTTTTTAAGGGGTTCTTTTTCTTCTTCTCATTGTGTGTGTGTGTGTGTGTGTGTGTGTGTGTGTGTGTGTGTGTGTGTGTGTGTGTGTGTGAGTGTGTGTGTGTGTGTGAGTGTGTGTGTGTGTGTGTGTGTGTGTGTGTGTGTGTGTGTGTGTGTGTGTGGTGTGTGTGTGTGTGCTGTGTGTGCTTCTCCCCCCCCCCCCCCCCCCCCCCTTTTTTTTATTTTTTAAATTTCTTTCTGTCTTTTTTCTTTTCTTTTTCTTTTTCCTGATTATTATTATTATTTGTTGTGCAGATTAACATAAACTACCAAAGCATCAGAAGAACCCAGAATGACTGTATGTAAAACACGTTGGAACTCAAAGCCAAAACATGATGTCAACATCCTGTCAACCACACTGGGCCACATCAGGGTGATCAAATTCAAGAGCAAATGCATGTTTCAAAAATATGATATATATATACCGTCTCCTTGACAGTCAAATTCTCCGTATCAATCCCTACTCAAACATAAAACAAAACATGCATACACAAACATCAAATACACATTTTCGAGGCTTTGGCTCTTTCAGTATTGCCCTTGTTAAAAAATAAAATAAAAAAATGTTTCAATTATTATTATTTAAAAAATAATAAAGCATACAACTTACAAGGCTAGGACACGCTGGTATCATTGACCAGTTCCTCTAATTTATCAATGCCTGTACAAAAGTATGCAAAAAATATACATATATAAAAGGAATGAACAGAAACAATAACAAATTAAACATTGTATTGATGCATTGATGCATAATGACAAATACCAGTACCATATGGCACAATCATACCATACTGCATCTCTTCACAAAAAATACTGAAGAATTTTATGAGGAAAAAAGTCAGCAGCATGGACCATTAGCAGAAAAATGGCAAGAACAGAGACATTTATTTTTCAAAACACAACGTTTGAACCCAACCAGATCAAAACCTACCAACAAATCCACACATCTTCATGCTGACCCTGTGACCCTGAAACCAGGTCCAGGTCATCCTTATTAACCACACAGGATAACCTCAGGTGTGTGTTGTGACCCAGCATAGACATGGAACAACATGCCGGAAGGAACAACACTATAATATCACATCTGTTTGTGCATTTCAAAACTGAGAACACCAACTGTTGTGTACCTGAGCAAAGCACAATTTTCCACATTCACCCCATTAACTGCTTTTTCACATTTTCTGCATGAGTATAAGAAAAGTGCATCAAACAACTTTTTTCCCCCCATGTAATTCTTGGAATGTCAGCAATAAAACAATGACCAGAAGACCAGAAAATAAAAAAACTAGAAAAAATAAAAAAATAAAAATAAAAATAAATTTAAAAAATACTCAATATTTCAATTAAGTTCAAAAGTTCAGCCATTTTAATTAGATATGTAACACAAACTAAGAGCACCCCAATACAAAATATTAATGCAATCAGTTATAAAACTATATATTTCATCATATTCATCTACATTACAAAGATACCAGCAACACCGCATGTCAAAGCATCATGTTGCAGTTTGTGTATGCCAAGGTTTGCTCTTTTGATTCAAGGTTCAAAATAATCATCAGACTTAAGGAATGCTCTTGTCAGGCTTGATTCTTAAGCAAAGAAAAACATCCTCCCATCCCTCCAATGCTTTGATTAAATATTTTCAAATTTCAGTCTCATCTGATAAATATTTTGTGCTTCTTCACATGTTTTGTGCAAATTCACAGGTCACATCCAAATATATGCAACAATAGAGATTTTATATATATTAAATATTGCATTTTCAGCAAAGAATAATATGATATGCATGTATTATGTAAGGGCTGCATTTTGAACAAAGAAAAACAGTAACTTGAAATTTTGTGCCCAGTAAACAAGTAGAGTTATATCAGGGCGAATCTATACATGTACATAACAATATCTATGCTCCCAAAATACCATTTTCTAATCTAAGGGAACTTAAAATGAGAACTGAAATATTTTTATAGACTAAAGAAACACTTGCCAGACTAGACTAAAGCAAATAATTACGTTAAATTAAAAATATTTAAAAAGAAAAAGAAGCAATCTCCCACAATAGAATGGGTACAGATGCTTCAAACAAAGTTTCAATCACACCACAACAATATTTTGTGCTCTGTCACAGACTTACAATTACACAACAACAGTATTTTGTGCTCCTTCACAGATTTTCAGTTACACAGCAACAGTATTTTGTGATCTGTCGCAGGTTTACAATTACACAACAACAGTATTTTGTGCTCCTTCACAGATTTTCAGTTACACAGCAACAGTATTTTGCGATCTGTCACATATTTACAATCACACAGTAACAGTATTTTGTGATCTGTCGCAGGTTTACAATTACACAACAACAGTATTTTGTGCTCTGTCACACATTTTCAATTACACAGCAACAGTATTTTGTGATCTGTCGCAGGTTTACAATTACACAACAACAGTATTTTGTGCTCCGTCACAGATTTTCAATTACACAGCAACAGTATTTTGTGATCTGTCACAGGTTTACAATTACACAACAACACTATTTTGTGCTCTGTCACAGATTTTCAATTACACAGCAACAGTATTTTGTGATCTGTCGCAGGTTTACAATTACACAACAGCACTATTTTGTGCTCCGTCACATATTTTCAATTACACAACAATAGTTTTTTTGTGCTCCGTCACACATTTTTGTGAGAATGGACCAGTCATCTCAATATATATCTCTCTCAATACATAATATACTTTGTTGTTGTTGTTGTTGTTGTTGTTGTTGTTGTTGTTGTTGTTGTTGTTGTTGTTGTTGTTGTGTGTGTGTGTGTGTGTGTGTGTGTGTGTGTGTGTGTGTGATCTGTCACAAATTTTTGTGAGAATTGACCAGTCATCTCAATATATATCTCTCTCAATATGTAATTTACTTGTACATGTGTGTGTGTGTGTGTGTGTGTGTGTGTGTGTGTGTGTGTGTGTGTGTGTGTGTGTGTTTGTGTGCTCTGTCACAGATTTTTGTGAGAATTGACCAGTCATCTCAATATATATATATATCAATACATGACATACAGAAAAAAAAATGTGTGCTCCGTCACAGATTTTTGTGAGAATTGACCAGTCATCTCAATATATATATATATATATATATATATCAATACATGACATACAGGAAAAAAATTGTGTGCTCTGTCACAGATTTTTTGTGCGAACTAACCAGTCATCACTCATCTCAATATATCTCTCTCAATACATAATATACATTAAACAAGCACAGTAGTCAAGATTACATCATCCTCATAGTAATTACAGTATATAATGAAGATTCCCTCAAATGAAAATTTTCCATCTCTAAGTCTAACATGAAAACAAAAATGGAAATGAGGACAAATCTGAAACTATGATGATGGACAAAATTTGGGCAATTCTTTTACTTTCTCCAGTTACACTTTTTATGCATCACACTTCAGTATCAAAACATTCTGCACTTGCAATCCTGTGTGCAGACTGTCACTGCAATGTTGATGCCAGCACTTTGCAGCAGATTAATACCACCACCCCTCCCCTGGATCCTCCCCCCTCCCCCCCCCAAAAAAAAATTGTCATTGGGACATTGCGATAACTGGCACTTTCTTCTCTTTTTTTCCGTTTGTTATTTTTCGCTCCAAAAGTCCCAGGTTCTGTCGCTGCTTTTGCTCAGATGGGTTTGTCCAATAAAAATGTGACATAATTATGATGATGGAAGTATACAGTATTCATATAGCACACACACAAAATCCCAAGTGACTATTCTAAGTGCATCCATGCACACACAGGCAGACGATACACAATCATACACGTGGTATATTGACCATACACAACCCAATTTACTGCCCGCTGAAACACACACAAAAAACAAGGCCTTGAGGCGGAGGAAGATTAGATATTAGAACAGACTGGAAAGCATGGCAGGTCTATTGTTTTTGAAAAGATTAAGATATAACCTCAAGACATTTCTTTTTCAAAAACAACAGACCTGCCATGTATTCCACTCTGTGCTAATATTTAGGAATCCAGAGAGGGTTTCCGTTTGAGTGGAAGAGGAAGGTCATGCCAGGCAGAAAAGGCACAGATGTTTGCAAAACCTTTGATTACATATGCCCATCATGGTGATGGACAAAAGACTAGTACATATGAACACCTCTTGAGATGGCAACCATAGCACTGTTGGCTTTGCATCTGTGCTGTAGTCATACGCAACTCTGAATGAGTGACTCACGACTGTAGCTTTAGTCGTGTTTTTTTAAATATCCACTGAAGCGGTGACAGCGCTGTTTGGTTGTTACATAGCTGGTGCCAAGGGAAACTGCTGCCATCTCGGCGCATGTTCTGTGTACACCATACAACCATGCACCAGTTTACATCATTTTATTTGAAGCCACATACATAGGATGCAGGTGTGTTTAGCTGTAACCTGCTACCTGCACTTTTTGCAGAATGACCAGGAACATTTACATGCTACTGCGGTAACATGGGGTGGAACGGATACTAAAAGAAACTTGGTACAGAAAGTTGACCCTTGAAAAGAAAATTCTGCCGCTCCTGCCAGGACTCAAACCCAAGACCTTTTGATTGTGATTCTGTTACTCTACCACTGAGCCATCCCTGCTCCCCGGGGATAATGTTAATCGATACACATCACTCCCATTACAAAACAAGTTTACAATTCCAGAGGATTGAAACATGTTACTGATTTTAGACTCAGGAAATTCCTCAAGCGAACCCCAAGAGAAAGTGAAAATTTGCCTGAAATGTAAAAAATGTACTGGACAAGAAAACAACAGCTCAACCCAAAAAAAGATAAGTTTATCATCTCATTCTTCATTGTTTTTAATTTTAACCGTTTAACTGTTAAGTTTGTAGCTTGACAAAGGGGATTTCCCTGAAAATTTGCAGACTGTGTGTTTGAGTCATAATAAATAAGTGATTTTTTTTTTTTTTTTTTAACCTTCAATGTGTTTGGATCTTGTTTTAGAAGTCATTCTTGTTTCAGATTTTTGTAAAATGTAGAAAACATGCAAGTACTCTTGTAGTCTTTGTGCGGTTGTCTTATTGATATTCATGCAACAGAAGTACTCATCTGCTTCAAACATAAGGTCCTCAAGGTGCAGCCATGTTGGTTCACTCTGCACCGTGACACCAACAAGGCACAGAGACAGGCTGGCATGTAACAACCGACACAATGTATGCACTATCTATTATGCATGTGGATACCACAGATATTCGTCACATCACAGGCTCTGTGAAACTGGTCACACCCACGGCCTTGTTTTCAGCTCTTTCAAATGTTGACTTTTTAACAAACCATAAACCCACTATAAAAAAATATATCAAAAGCTGTGGTGAGTGCATTTTCTACTCCATTTCTGTCTTGTGGACTCACAACATCTTTTCTCTTGGGATCCGCTTTAAAAAAAAAAATCTTACCCAACTGAACGATACATCAAAATTAAAGCAAAGAAAAGTCCCATTTTCCGCATAAAAAATACATTCCAATGCTTCAATCCAAGCTGTTATGCCTCTTTTGAAGTTCCACTCACATATATTAATGATATCGCCTGTTCTCTGATTATTCTTCAACATATTCACCAATCATATCGCCTGTTCTCTGATTATTATTCTTCAACATATTCACCAATCATCTTTTTTTTTTCTCCATCACCTTTCGTTCCCCCCCCCCCCACACACACACACATTCATCCTCCTCAACCATTACTGTCCCCCCCCCCCCCCCCACCCCCCCCATCCTCACTGTGATCTCCTGTCCCCTCCTGACAAACTTGATTGTTGTGGTAGTTCTTTACCTTTTCTTTCTTTGGCTAATCAGAAGAAGGAGGAACATTGACTTTGATTCGGTGCCAGGCGTTGTTGAGAACTCCGCGAAGGTTCCAGATTCCTTCCACGCTGTCAGGCTGCACGTTGTAGGAGATGTCCACGGCTTTGCAAACCAGCTCAACCTTGCCCTTGGCGCCCTCTGGAATGGGGACGGTCGCTTCCCAGAGGGACCATGCGTATGCCCTATACGGCGACTGCCCGTTGGGCTGGATCTCGGCGTTGTGCCAGGTCTTGCCCCCATCGGTGGACACGTCCACGCGGATGATCGCTCTTCCCCCTCCGCTCCATGCATAGCCGCGCATGGTGACCTCATCCGCTCCAGGCTCCAGCTCCGAGCCTTCTGCAGGGTCGCAAATGGCGGAGACCACGGGCAGCTGACTTATGGACACGGACGAGTCAAAGTCCACATTGTGCCAGTCAATGGAGGAGTTGAAGCCCTTGTAGTCCCGACGCTGCCAGTGGCACTCACTCTCCTCATCGCTGAAGTAGATCTTGTTCAGCCACTTCACTTGCCGAGCCCCCAAAACCCCGGGAATGATGATCCTGACAGGATAGCCGTGATCACGAGGTATGTCGGCGCCGTTCATCTCGTAGGCGATGATGATGTCATCCTTCAGCATCCTCGCCAGCTCAATGGGAATTGAGGCTCCATAAACGCTCCCTTCCGGACCTTTGTCCATCCCCTCAAACAGCAGGTGTTTCTTCGAAGTGTTCTCAATGTCGAAGCCTGAATATTTCAGAAGATCGTTGAGAGAGACGCCAGCCCACTCTGCGTTCCCAATAGCGGCGCCTTCCCAGTTAAGCCCCTTGACTGACTTGAGTTTCACCATCTCGCTTCGGCGATTTCCGGCGCACTGGACGACTGCTGTCACAGTCTTTTTCTTGAATCTTTTCTTGAGGTCTGGAAGACTCAAACTTGCTGGTTTCCTTGACCCTTGCACTTCTAGGGAATATTTCTTGACATCAATATCAGGAACAGGAAGGTGGTTCCGGACGTAGAACAGGTCAGTGGGCGTTAGGAAGTTGTCGACCAGCATGGGCAGAGGGGGTTCCGCATTGAAGGGCTTCTTTGAGCTGGGAATAAGGATCGGGTTTCTTGCTGGGTCTTTGGCAAAGGGGTCATTATCTGCCGCTGCCTCAATGGGCGGCTTCTCTGTGATGTTCCCAATGCGAAGCTCCTCAATGATCTTCTGGATCTCCGATTGTTTGTGGACCCCGTACAGAGCCCAGAATGGCTCCACAGACCCGCCAGCTGCCAGGAGAATCTTGCTGCCTCCTGGATGTGAAGTCGCATAGCTGGTGATGTCATAGACGCCATTCTTGTAGGTCACCCAGATTCCTGTTTCTTTGGTTTTGTGTTTGGAAACATCTGACAAGGTGTAAGTGGGCAAACCTGGGCGGATTGTTCCAGCCTCAAACTGAAGTTCAGCAGCCTGCAGCCGGTCAGCGTGAAGCTTCCAGTACAGCGCAGCCCCTGCAAAAGACAGCACCTGCGGTCAGCACACTGTCAGCGGACAGTTAGCAGAGGTTCCGTCAGACCGGCATAAGGTGTTTTTTAACCAGTAAAAGTTTGCCTTGTACTGGTAAAAATAAAAAGCACTGGGACAAAGTACAGGTAAAGATCTATTGTTTCCCACTCTCAGTCTAGCTCTGCTCTTCTCTGTATGGTCTCTCTTGCATTTTGTCATAATAAATAGCATCCTTTATTCTTCAGAACCTTTTATGTGTCTGCAAATTTAATCAATGTTTTTTTGTTTTGTTTTTAAATTAATTGTATTATTTTATTATTATTTTTATTATAGAACTAGAAGGCAGCTTTGTACACACAAGGATATGCAGGTCTACAGTTTGTGATAGGACAAGCATCTGGGTCCTCCTGTGAACAGGACATTATTATTCACCTGCCACTAATGTCTTGTCAGGCGTGGAAAATGTGGAACAAGGTAGGTGGCTGTTGGGTCATAACTCATGATTTCAAAGAGCGTGGTTGTGCCAGGCATCAAGCATGTGCACACACTGGTACACGCACACACACATACACATGCATGCGCATGCGCACACGCACACACATGCTAACACACACACACACACACACACACACACACTCACGCACGCACACCCACACCCACACACGCACACACACACACGCTAACACACACACACACACACGCTAACACACACACACACACATATACATGCATGCGCATGCGCACACGCACACACACGCTAACACACACACACTCACGCACACACACGCACACACACACACACACACACACACACACACACTCACTCACACACACACTCACACACACACACACTAACACACACACACACACACGCTAACACACACACACACACACACACACACACACAGCTTAAAAACAACAACACCAGAGTCATAACTATTCTTGACACTGATAAAGTGATATTCTTCACAGCCCTCGACAACTTTATTACTTCCGCCACTCTGAAGCTGACAGTGATTAATCAAGCCTAGTGAAGACCACCTCTCCTTTAAGCCAACCGTATTTTTTAAACCTTTTCCTTAATGTAGCTCACCCTGATATAACACCGTAATGGTCGACTGGGAGCGGGTGTTAAAAAACACCCAATTATTTCCTTACTGTGGACCACCCTGAGATAGCCGTCATGCCTGACTGGGCATAAAACACCAAATTACTTACTCCTTAATATGGAGCCATGTGAACAAAACCCTGATCATGGTATCAACAACCACATCTTTTTCAAGGCTACTCTTGACCCGTACTTATGGTTTAAATTAGAAGGTGAACAGGAGGAAGTAGCCGCTATGAAAGATGACTGATATTTTGCTTCTCCCAGTGAACATGGTGCGCATGATCTGACCAAAGTACACAGTCTTTCAGTGATCACGCTAAGACTCTCTTTTTTTCAAACTGGTGTGACAGCTATCAGGTGGTGAAAGTGGTCCATGGAAACCGGTCAGTTAATCACTGTAACCGGTCTGATACACTGCGGTCTACTGGGCGGTTCAGTGAAGCTGGTTTACATGAGTGAATGCCCTTTGTAATCTTTCACGCAAGAAGTCACGAGAGGTCGCAACGCTGAGTATGACAATGGAAGTTGAACTAGAATTGCGGAGCAGTACAAGTGCCACCACTGTTGTAGTTGCAAAAATTACTGCAGAAAGGGGATGGAGGGTGCGCACTGGAAGTAAAAGCAGCCAAGGGACTTAAGTGATGCTGGGAAAAAGTGAGGGGAGTTAACAACCCCACCTGAACCACCCAATACTACCAGAGCTTTACTAACAAATGCCCCGTTCCCTTCCCCATCTAGCACACACATACACACACACACATGCATGCATATGCACACACACCATTCTGTCTCTGTCCCTCTGTCTGTCTGTCTATCTCTCTAATGCATTTTTTTATTTTTTTATTTAAAACTTTTTTGGAGAACTGGTCAAGCAAAATAACAGCTAGTACATCTGACTGATTGCTGATATTATTTCCAGTATATAATTATGCTGATATTAACCAGCAAAATACCGGAAATTGCTGGTTAGCGCAAACCCCAAATTATGAAAGATAACTGCTACATTGTTTCTCCCTGTGAATAGCACGCATGATCTGGCCAAAATGCACACTCTTTTTCACAGTACAATCTGACCAATAAAGTACTGTGCACTTTCAGCAGTGAGAGTGGGCCACCATGAGGTGTGGCTCTTATTTTGCTTCATAGCAAACAGAACATGGTTATTCTTTAGAAACCTTTGTGTTCATGGTCACAGCTCAGATAACACACTGATCTGACTCTGAGGCTAAGTGCAAGTGTAAATAATGATGGCCATAATTAATTAAGAATTATACTGACAGCATATTGTAATTTGTCAAACGTATTTTGGTTTGCCATTGCTGTGCAGTGGTCTCTGTTATATCTCTTGAAAAATCGTTCAGGGTGTTGATGTCAGGTTAGGCACACTGAAATTCTCAATGTTATTATTAATATATATATATTCTCCACAAGCCCAACCACACAGGTGATGACAGGTTTGGTTTGGATGCTGGTAGTGGGTAAGGAAAAATCAGATGTTTCATCACTCAGTGGATGGTCTGCACGTTTTCAGCAGTAAGAGAAACCACACAGAGGAGAGCAGAGCTAGACAGAGTTGGAAACGCAACAAAACAATAGATTTTTAATCCTTCTTTTTTTTTTAACATCTTTTTTTTTTACCGGTACAAGGCAAACCTTTACCAGTAAAAACAAAAAAATCAGCATATTTTTGGGGTAAGGTAATCCCCTTTATCAAGCTACAAAATGACACTTAAACAACAGGTAAACGGCGAGTATCACTAGGATACTTATATCTGCTGAGCTATGCTGTTTTCATGCCCTGAAATTGAAATGGTTTTTGACTGGACCCAAAGCAACATGGCTCAACCAAAAGCAGACAAGTGTCCTAGTTCTACATCTTCTTTTTTTTAACCGTCTAACTGTTCTTTGGGGCGTGATAAAGGGGATTACCCCAGATATTCACATGTTGTGTTTTGTCCTAATAAACAGTGTTCTTTTGAACTTTTTAGGTATTTGGATCTGACTTGTTTTACAACACTAGCAGTCATTAGTGCTTCAGGTTGTTGTTTTGTTGTTGTCTTGTTGTTTTTAATTAGGAACTGGAAGCCTTCTTTCTTTTCCAAGGTTGGAACCCGACAGAATCGTCTGTATCATAGTCCGCTATAAACGAAGAAACCATTTAAACAGCTGAGAAAACCATTAAACTACCAGGTATTAAGTGACAGTGGAGAAAGGAGTACAACAATGCTTGGATGACGGATTTTCTGGGGCACAGACATGAAGACGTCACTAACAAAGTCGGGCGTCTCAACATGACCTTTGTTCTGCAGACTGCTGGCCAGAGTGGAGACTGGAGTGGGAAACAGAATATTTTTTATTTTTTTTTAAAGGGAGGAAGAAATGGGTACTATCCAAGGAGGTGGTCGGAAAAAAGTCAGACATTTTAAATGCCATTTTGGGTCACAAATATCATTAAAAATCAACAAAACAGGTTCATATGTAGTGAACGAAGCCAAAACTGGCAACAAAACTGAGTTTGATTAGTGCGTAAAGCCCGACTCAATCAATTGTTTTGCCGACACCAGCAATGAGGAAGCATACATGTTGTTACTTGGAAACAAGATCTAAATTATCAAATGTCAGTGGCGCATACACATACTGAAAGACACAAATGTGACAAAACTCACTTTTTTCAGTTTTGTTGCAAATGTTGGCTTCATGCGCCTCTGTTGCTGGGGGTTGGGGGGGTGGCTGGGCGGAAACCCTGGCACATTATAATATTAGGCCTAGGTAATGTTGACTGTACCAGCTGACTGAGGGTCAGTAGTTTTTATTTACGATTTTTTTAATTTATTGCTGGTACAGTGTACCGATAGTCTCAAAGTCTAACAGAGCCTCTGCTTACAGACATTTATTCAGTCACATACAACTACAGCACCAATGCAGAGACTTGTGTGTGTGTGTGTGTGTGTGTGTGTGTGTGTGTGTGTGTGTGTGTGTGTGTGTGTGTGTGTGTGTGTAGTGTGTGTGTGTGTGTGTGTGTGTGTGTGTGTGTGTGTGTGTGTGTGTGTGTGCATTGTTACTGTTAAGTGTTTTCCTTGTATTTGAGCGGTTTTTAGCTCCATGTTTCATCGAGTTGTTGATGTTTTATTGCTAATTGTATTGAACGTTTTTATGTAAATGACGAGCCAGAAAGCAAATTTCTCTACACAGAGACAATAAAGTTGTATTGTATTGTATTGTATAGCTGCCATTGTGAATTGCTCAAATGCTCATGCCGAGATAAGGCACTCCACCTAAATAACTTTTTTTTTAAACTAGGCAGGATACTCAGGCATTCAGAGCATGCACAAGGACAGGCAGGCCTTATCACAGAGGTGCAAGGACAGACAGGGGTTATCTCAGAGGTGCGTATGAACTGTGTGTACTGTGGTCTAGATATTGTGGGCCAGGGGCTCATTAATCACTCCTGCTGGCCTGAAGACCTGCCCCGAAACAGCAGCTCAAGGCCAAGCCCCAGTGAAACATCTGCCCCCACTGCCCTCCCTTGTAGTAAGCCAGCTGCGTCAGCCAAGACCAGTGAATTCTGCAACTCTCCGCACTGCCTTTGTTTAGAACTCTTTCATCTCCCATTTCAGCCACTGTCCTCACGGTTATACTGTTAAGCGTTATACTGTAGGCCTACCAATTTGTCAAGCCCCAAACGTGAGCACAGGATCCTCCCATGCTTTCAAAACTATGTTAAAGACTCAGCTACTATATAGTACTATACTACTAAGTATACCACAACAACTGATTTCAAATAAAACGACTCGCTGTCCAGCAGATCTTTGACTTATTCAATGACAACTAATCAATAATTATTAAACTAATTCATTTATTACATTACACTTATTGACACTATTACAGGAAACATTTATAACACATTAACAGTCATTTATTTCATGAACTTCCTTGCATCGGATCAGATTAACAAGAACTGTATCAATATATAATTAACACTAAATTGCTCTGTAAAATCAAAATGTAACATTCAAGATTTACAAGGAAAATGGACCCACATATTTTCCTTCCAATCAAAAGGTAGTAGAGTCATCATTCTGATAGTCTGTGAAAAGACACTGTTTGCACTGTTCACCCTCACGACACATTAACAGGTTTACTCACCATTAATTTTGTCAGTGAGTAACACTAGCACAGCTTTCTTTCTTAAAAGCATTTAAGGGCCCACAATCAACGTGTTGATTATTCTGGCACCTATAACTGAGGGTGTTCCCTGTTGTACTGGTCTGGAGGGACAGCCTCTACAGTTCTAGTTTAAACAGTGCTGGAAACCGCGTGGGCATTTTCACACCAAGCCTCAATTTCTGGCACCTTCCTCTGAACTCTGACAGAACTGATTACACCACTGAAGGGGCACTCCTTATGTCTACGCAGCTGTCCACTGATGCCGTCAGTGCCCTCCAAAAGGTTTGGGTACTACTAATGGTTCTCTTGGTACCCAGCCACCTCCACTCAACACCTCTCCTGGAAAAACTGCACTGGCTTCCCATTTCAGAACGTATTAAATACAAAGTCACTTGTATGTGTTTCAGTGCTATAGGGCGATTCAGGCGTGGTTGTTAACTCCCTTGACTTTTGCCCAGCATCACGGTGACAGTGAATTTGCGAATTTTACAATGCCAACTTTAAAGGCATTTTTGGAGGCCTGTAGTCATATGTGTCTGGAAATAAGCAATAACTTGTTGCTCATGCTATCGGATGCCCCAAAATGCATTTTTTCTACGAACTCATGATCTGCCAAAAAACCGACACAAAGACACTTTTTTTCCACCCACCATCCCCTTTCCATGGTAATTTTTGCAACTGCAACAGTATTGGCATTTGTACTGCTTCGCTATTCTAGGTTCAATTTCCATCATTATACACAGCGTGAAGCAACACCTACTCAGAAATCAGCCCGGAAGTGCGCTGCGAACCCTCGCAACTTCTTGTGCGGAAGATTACAAAGCACATTCACTCTAGCAAACCAGCTTCGCTGAATCGCCCAACAGTATAAATGGTTCTATTCCTGCTTACCTCTCTGAACTGCTACATGTCTATACTCTGTCTTGTACACTACGCTCTTCTTCTGATACCCGCATGCTAAAAAAATTCAGCAATACAAACGCAAGACTCATGGCTTTCGCACTTTCTCCTGCTTTGGACCCCACATTTTGAATTCGCTCCCACAAGACCTTAGACACTGCTCAACCCTGTCATCTTTTAAAGCCAAACTGAAAACCTTCCTCTTCTCACAGTATTTCCACCCCAGCTAATTTCAATACCCAGTTTCTGCTAGTACAGTCATTGTGTGTATGTGTGTGTGTGTGTGTACACACGCGTGCATATAATGCCTTATGTAATTGTAAATTGTTTTGGTAGGACTGTCTTCTATGTGTGTATAGAACATTGTATTTAGGTTAGTATCTATGAGTGCTCAGAGCATTAGTGAGCACATGATAAATGCACATTAATAATAATAATAATAATAACACAGTACTTAATAAGACTTTGGAAGTGACATTGCATCAAAGCATACACATAAACAGGAGGCACGTCCAGCACAGGTTTAAAAAAAAAGTTTTGTCTTGATTCAAACAATTTTGGTTTTATTTGTGCTGGTGTAAGCAGTGTGGATGATTATATTTATAAAACCAACACCTGATATAATTTGTGGATAGTTATAAAATCAACACCTGATATAATTTGAGCTGTCTGTTACCAACTTACAGCCATGATTTAAGCCCCAATGAAAAACTGTCAGTTACTCAGTTAGCTGACAGTTTTCGGAGAGTGATGATGCAATCAAGTATGGCAGTGGTTGTAAGAACAGTGATTGCGCTAGACATTTTTTCAAACCAGTGACATCTATACGACTATAGTATAATAAAAAAAATAATACATGAGGCAGCAAAAGCGGGTCACAGAATCAGATAATCACTGTAACTGTGTAAGTAGTGTAACCAATCAGATGTACATGTCCATCTATACTACTAGTACTACTACTAGAGCTCTACTAGCAAACACCCAATGACCTATATCCCTTCCCTGTCTAGCACACACACACACACACACACACACACACATGTATTCACACACACACACACAACCACACACTAACACATGTTTTATTGTTGCTTTTTACTTGTTGCGGATGTTTCTGTGTGTGTGTGTGTGTGTGTGTGTGTGTGTGTTGTTTATATAATTTCAGATCCGGTCAAACAAACAAAAATGGCAATAATTATCCACTTTTAGCCCCGTCGGTTCTCTGTACTCAAATGGTTTGTGGACGCGTGTGTGCGTGTTTGTGTGTATACACTGGCATAGTACGGAGTGAACTGATATGTGGATATATATATATATGCTAACGTAGTGCATACTTCAAGTTCATTCCGTCCACACACACACACACACACACACACACCACACACACACACACACACGCACACACACACACACACATTCTCATACCATTTGAGGACCGCGAACCGACGGGGCTAAAAGTGGTCAATCGCATTACATTAAGTGGTATGGCCTTACCTACAATACAGGTGGCCCCGACAGCAGACGCAATGAGAGCATTGTTTTCCTTCGTCCGTCTTCCTTCATGTTCTTTCCAGTTGCCTGTGCCCGAAGAAAGTTTTGCATGTGTGGAACCTGTTGACAGCGGTGGCAGGCATCTCTGGTGGCTATACCAGACTTGCACACCAACTCGCTTCAAGAAACGTCCTCTCTTCACGGAGATCATTGCTAGACTACAACACCTAATAGCAAAGCAGTTCGCGATGTTTGCAACCCACTTCCACTTCTGCCCATGTGTGGCCTCGACCCAATAGATACGCTCGGTTTGCGCATGCGTCGCTTTGTAAGTCCGTGCGAAAGCCGAGCAGTATTTTTTTATAACCACAGCAACCTGGACCCGATTCAATTTTTAAAAGAAGAGAAAAAAACGTGCCTTATCGTGATCAGCTCACCCACCTATCCACCCCCCCTCCTCCCCTCCTCCCCCCCCCCTACCGCCCACCCCCGAAAAAGTATACATATTTTATGATCTACACTTATATCAAGTGCCTATGGCGCCGACCTTGGAACAACCCCCGTACTGAGCCGCTTCGTACCGACACTCGATAGGTGTGTTTGGCCCCATACTGATCTGTTCTTTCTGCACTGAGTGTACAGATAAAATAGGACCTGATCCCAGTATCTTTGCACATACTGGGCCCAAGGAAAAGAGGTTAAACTATGCAATCATATGCGTTCAGCCTGCCACACGGCTCTGTTTTTTTGTTGTTGTTTTTTAACTAATCTTTTTTGTAGTCTTTCTTTTTTATGTGTTTAGGTGCAGTGTTGTATAAAATATGTTTCTTCTTCGTAATTGTTGTTAGTTAAGGCTTAGTCTTGTAGAACTGATGGTAGCGTTCATGTGTGTACCTTTGCGCTGGCCTGCCTTTGCCACGGTATAACTTGATTCGTCCAAACTGCGTCAGTGATTAACTCAGTCACGGTGATCGACTGAATGTTTCCTGAAGCGAAAGACAATTGAGTGTTTGTGCATCCGTCTGTACTTTAGTTTATCCTATATTGAAACTGTGGAGACTGCTTAACATTTAAAATGTCTGACTTGTACGGCAGAATTGATCAGGTGATAGACGTTGCCTGAGTTCGAGTCAGTTTCAGTTGCCTGTAGCAGACGCCCCGAAAACCAGCAAAACTAGGCGCGTGAGATAAATGAAAATAATATGTTTGCAAGCGGTAGCTTTAAGGCTGCAGCCTCAGCATCCATGAGTCATTGAGGGAGATAAATTAGCAACAGAGAAACTATATTTCAAGAAGACATTCCACCACAAGCCATGGCGAAACACAATAATTGCCAAGCGCACTGGGTTAGAGAGTTTATCTGTTACTGCAATGCGGTCATGGCCGCAGCCGGCTCATCTACCGCGAATTTTGAAAAGGTAAACAGCGACCGCTGTAGGCAGAAAGAACTGACTATTCGTTAACTGTTCCTTTATGTGACAAGTGTGCGTGGCATGGTACAAATTAATAACTGTGTGGAATGTTTGAGTGCTGCTTCTCTCTCTCTCTCTCTCTCTCTCTCTCTCTCTCTCTCTCTCTCTCTCTCTGTCTCTCTGTCTCTCTGTCTCTGTCTCTCTCTCTCTCTCTCTCTCTCTCTCTCTCTCTCTCTCTCTCTTCTTCTCTCTCTCTCTCTCTCTCTGTCTCTCTCTCTCGTCTCTTCTCTCTCTCTGCTCTCGTCTCTCTCTCTCTTCTCTCTCTCTCTCTCCTCTCTCTCTCTCTCTCTCTCTCTCTCTCTCTTCTCTCTCTCTCTCTCTCCTTCTCTCTCTTCTTCTCTCTCTCTCTCTCTCTCTCTCTCTCTCTCTCTCTCTCTCTCTCTCTCTCTCTCTCGTTTTTTTGTTTTGTTTTCAGTGTTGCCGCCAAGCACATCAATGTGGGGCCTCAATGATCCATCCATCATTACAGTAGGCCTATACCTCTCGCTCATTCGGCTTTGTATGCGTGTTTTTTATATAGTTTGATTTTTTTCACATGTTCATCCTACACTAGCTTCTCCGGCCCTTGCGGGTCACAGTATGCCCCTGTCGTAAACCAGTGCATGGAGTTTGCTTCTAGCCCTGCCTTCAAACTAGTCTTTAAAACACCGATTTTGTGTGTGCGTGTTTTGCCATGATTTGTATGAAAATGTTTTGTTTGCTGGGTTATATATATATAGATAGATAGATATACAAAATTGACACATTGTATGCTTTTCTTTAAGTTGTAAAGCGCTTTGAGTCTCCGAAAGCGCTCTATAAATTCCCTATTTTTATTATGGTTTCTGTGGACGCTAAGCACCTTGTATACTTAAGTTACAGGACAGTCACCTCGACTCGACTTTGACACAGCTGCCGCCAAGTTCGGCATTAGGCGTTTCGATCTTTTATTACCATCCACATTGCTTACGCCATAAGGCACAAACCCTGGAAACCACAATTGTTTGACGGAACTCTTTTTTTTCTTCTTCTTCTTCTTCTTCTTCTTCTTCTTCTTCTTCCTCTTTTTTAATCCACGCCTGGTGTTGTTGTAACCGTAAGTAAGTAAACATTTTGCTTTACGTCCACAGAAGTGATATTAGGGACGGGGGGGGGAGGGGGGGGGGGATTAAAGAGTGAAGGCTCGACCGCGCGCTCCTACCCGAAGATCGAGGCGGTCGTGGACCGCCCGGCCAGATGTTCAACGCAAATGTTGTTGCTGCCGACCGTTTCAGTTTATAGCGCCATTATCCGCGCTTTTGTCGCATGCGATTCTTTAAATGCAGCCTAGCTTTTTTTACAGCGCGTTTTGAATTTCCACCGAAGTGGCGTACGAGTTCACTATTTCTAAAATTAACACGTCCACAGAGACCGCTGCACGGACTATTGGGAAGACCAGCCTGCGACGGCCACCTCGACCTTCCCACAGTTGCTGGGCTCTGAAGTCCGCGTGTACAAGTTAACGGCGCTGTTTGGCTGACCTAAATTATGGCTGGTGTTAGCCGGTTTGGCCTAGCGATAAGGCCTGGCTGGTAAGCAGAAGGGCCGGTTTGGCCTAGCGATAAGGCCTGGCTGGTAAGCAGAAGGGCCGGTTTGGCCTAGCGATAAGGCCTGGCTGGTAAGCAGAAGGGCCGGGTTGGCCTAGCGATAAGGCCTGGCTGGTAAGCAGAAGGGCCGGTTTGGCCTAGCGATAAGGCCTGGCTGGTAAGCAGAAGGGCCGGTTTGGCCTAGCGGTAAGGCCTGGCTGGTAAGCAGAAGGGCCGGTTTGGCTCAGCGATAAGGCCTGGCTGGTAAGCAGAAGGGCCGGTTTGGCCTAGCGGTAAGGCGTTAGGCTGGTAAGCGGAGGGACCTCGGCCGGTTCGAATCCGCTTCGGCTCTCCTTTCTCTTCAAAAGTTGTGGTCTGTGGACACTGCCTTGTGACTTTGTCCCTCACAATTAATAAAACTATAAAATGGCTCTCATCGCTGTCCACCTTAATGCAGGAGTCATTCTGGTGGTGTAGCGATAGGTATATAATCTCTCACTCCCCCCCCCCCCCCCCCACCATACCCCCTCCTCTCCCCGTCCCTAATAAGCCTTATGGTTTCTGTGGACATTAAGCACCATACTTACTTACTTTGAACGGCTTCGGCTCGATTCTGCTTCGGCTCGCCTTTGTCTTCAGAAAGGTTGTGGTTTGTGGACACGGTCTTGTGACTTTGTCCCTCACAATTAATGAAATAGTAAAATGGCTCTCATCGCTGTCCATCTTAATGCAGGAGTCATTCTGGTGGTGACTGACAGTGTACCGATGGGCACCGATATAAGCACCCTCCCTCCCTTTCCTCAACACTTCAGATCTTCAGAGAAGCAAGCCACTTCTGATGGTTGCTTTTCCCGCCAATCTGTCTGCTCAGTGGGTCCTTCAGCATATCCAGGGCAGTACTCAGTTACAGTTGGCAATTCCTTCACGGTCAGTTAGAACACGGCGTTTAACCCCGAATTAACAATAACGATAAGCCGACAGTAACCACGATAATACTAATATAATATTCACAATAACAATAATAATGAAACATTTGTAAAGCGCGAATCTCTAACGTAAAAACTGTGCTCGGCGAGCCGGCTGTACCGTCTACTGAAAAATTCAGATATAAAATAAGATACACGTTGAGACAGCTCAAGCGGAAAACCGCCGACAATAGCAATGACTGCGACAAGCAATTAAAATCACACCAAAAACAACAACAAAACAACAACAACAAACTAAACAGGCGAGTTGTCTCGGGAGAGGTTCTGGTGACTTTGTTGTGGTTGTTGCAAGTTGTTGTTGTTGTTGGTGGTGGTCAGTGGTTTGTTTGTTTACTTGTTCTGGTTTTGTTGTTGTTCAGATTTGCACCTTAAATCTTTTATAGCGGCTTACATGTAGATATTGTTTTCTTTGTTTGTAATTCATTGTGGCACCCACATTTTCGTTTGAATGGAATAAAGAAGTCTTGACTTGTAACTCAGCTTTGCGGAAGTAGGCTACCGCTTGGCTGTGTTGTAACTTGTTTCAAGGATGTTTGCCCGAATGACCTTTACCTAAACCTTTATCCTGGAGTCAGTAATACAGTTCAGTCATTTGCTCTCTCTCTCTCTCTCTCTCTCTCTCTCTCTCTCTCTCTCTCTCTCTCTCTCTCTGTCTCTCTGTCGTCTCTCTGTCTGTCTCTCTCTCTCTCTCTCTCTCTCTCTCTCTCTCTCTCTCTCTCTCTCTCTCTCTCTCTCTCTCTCTCTCTCTCTCTCTAAGTCGATCTCTTTTCTTTTGTCTTTTTGTTGTTGTTGCATTGTTCAGTTTTCCTTCAGTGCACATGTTCGGTCTGTACACAATTAGTTGTGCCTCAGTGCGACGGATGCCGTGTCTGCATAAAATACATTTTTTGGAGTGACACTACGACAGCAGAGGACTCGAGTCAAAGTCAGCTAAGGTCACTAGATCGTGCCCCGCCCCCGCCCCCCGCCCGCCTCCCCACCTCCCCGCAGCCCATAGTGCCCCCCTCCCCACCCCCCACCCCTCCCCCCTGCCGCCCTTATCACTAACCAAAAGTCGGTCTCGGACCGGCAAGCCGACCTCCAAGTCTTCGCGACATTCATCGGCATTGACACCGATTACATTGAAAAAAACAGTCTCAGCCCGTACAAGGTCTTGGCGCGTTTTGTTGTTGTTGTTTTTTGTGGTCTATTTTTATTGCGAACGTGCAGATGAGATATTGGCCCGATAAGCCCGGTAGGGGTGGGGAGCGGGTGCAGATCGTGTGAAGAAGAGACCCGTTTAACAAGAGTGTGTGTCGTTGAAGGTCGAACATACATCAAGTGAGCCAACTGAAATGCGGGTCAAAAGGAGTGCACGTCATTGAGTGTCGGTCGATCGTACTTGGCCCAGTGCCGGAATGCTGTCGCGGCAACACCGTCTGCATAGCAGGAAGGTGCAAACCTGCCAAGTCAGAAGCACATTACTTGATATGTATAATAAAGGATTATTTACGGCTCCCCATTTTGTAAAAGCCCGGAGCGCTTACAGAGACATATGGATTTTATCACTCGCTCATTCGCTCACACTCGCACTGATACACACACACACACACACACACACACACACACACACACACACACACACACACACACACACACACACACACTCACGCACGCGCGTGTACACACGCGCGCGCGCGTACACACACGCGCGCACGCACGCACGCACGCACGCACGCAGCACACACACACACACACACACACACACACACACACACACACACACACACACACACACACACACACGGCATCACACTCACACACACAACACACACAACACACACACACACACACACACACACACACACACACACACACACACACACACACACACACACACACACACACACACACACACACACACACACTACAAAGACTTGTATTACTCGTGACAGGTTGGTAGAACTTGATGAGAAGGGGAAAAAACGACTCCACATCAGTATGCACGGCTGAAGAGAAGAGGTGGATTTTCAGTCAGTTTTGACCTAAAAGAAGAGAATAAAGACGAACGCCTGACAGAGAGAGGAAGAGAGTTCCAGATCACAGGCCCGATATATTGAAAGGATCTCTCCCCCAGGGTCCTTATCCTGCCCATCGGGCTATGATGATGAAGTGATGCTTTATGTCCTCAGATGTCAGTTGACATATTAGGCACAAGTTGTGACCAATGCCGAAGCACGGTGCAATAAATCTTTACGTCCACGGAAACCAGAAGGCTCGTTAGGACGGACAGTCCAGGACGTCCACCTCGACTCTCACACAGCTCCTGAACCATGCCATCGGGCTGGCCTGGAACACGGAACTTCAGTATATCCGACCCGCGCGTGGGCTGAGCGAAGAGAGCGAGAAGGAAAGTAGAGATAGGAAGCAACTCAGAGAGGTAGTGGAGGAGCTGTACCAGAGACATTGTGGAAGCAGATGAGAGCTTTTTTTGTATTGAATCCGGCTGCTGATTGGTAGCCAGTGGAGATCGTAGAGTAAACTGAGGAGTGATGTGGTCCGGCCGCCACCATTGTGACATGCCCCTCGCCCCCCCAGTCCCCCCCCCCCCCCCCCCCCCGGCACCCCCCCCCCCCCCGCCCCTGGCCACCACGGCCATGTCACGCCCGGGACAGCAACTTGTAGTGTCAGCCACCCGTGAGTAATATATCATTTACCAGTTGATGCCGCTAGCATGCCACATACTTGTACGCGTGTGTCCCGCGAGTGTCGGTGTGTGTCAGTGTGTCCGCAGTGTCAATCGTGTGTGTAGTGTGTGTGTGTGTGCGCGCGCGCGCGCTCTCTCCGCGTGTGTGTGTGTGTGTCAGTGTGTGTGTGTGTGTGTGTGAGTGTGGTGTTGTGTAGTGTGTGTGTGTGTGGTGTGTGTGTGTGTGTGTGTGTGTGTGTGTGTGTGTGTGTGTGTGTGTGTGTGTGTGTGTGAGTGACTGAGTCATGTCAGTGTGTGTGTGAGAGAGACTGAGAGAGGATGAAGTGTGTGTATGTGTTTTGTTTGTGTGTGTGTCAGTGTGTGTGTGTGTGTGTGAGTGTTTGTGTGTCAGTGTCAGTCAGTGTGTGTGTCAGTGACTGAGTGTCAGTGTGTGTGTGCCGGTAGTCAGTGTGTGTGCGGCGTGTGTGTGTGTGTGACAGTGTGTGTGGGTGTGTGTGTGTGTGTGTGTGTGTGTGTGTGTGTGTGTCTGTCTGTCTGTCTGTCTGTCTGTCATCACGGTCCACAGTGTGTGTCAGTCAGTGACAGTCAATGAGTGTCAGTCAGTCTCACTGAGTCGAGTCACCGCTGAGTCAGTCACTGAGTCCGCAGTATCAGTCGCCCGTGTGTCACTGACTCAGTTCCGGCCAAAGTGGGAAAGAGGTCTAAGTGTGCGTCTGGGGGTGGTTGGGTGGTAGGATCTGTCAGTCGGTGATGCCTCACACCGGCTCAGTCTATTCCTCGCGGCTTTCCGGCGGCGACGCCCGGCCCGCTTCTCAACTGAGTGTGACTCAGTGAGAAGTTTGGATATATATATATATACTATTCTATCTTTTTGCTTAATGTCTTCAGATGCTAAAGAGCATATTAGGGACAATCTTTAAAACAAGCTTGTCTTGGATATAAATTGGATATACTTACGCCCGCGGCAGTTAATATGTCTACGTTAGCATAAAAAGACAGGGATTAAGAAAAGACAACTTGATGTGTTCTTTCACAGTTATTTCCCTTATGCAATTTACTTTTGTGGAACTAGAAGACCGGCATACCCCAGAATAACTCCGGATCAGGACATAAGAAAAGATGACCATATTTTTATTGCTTTGCTGTGCGGTTCAAAGTATATTCTGATAGAACTGGCGTGAAAGAAGACTTCAAAATCGCTTCGTCTGCACTTCAAAGATGGCGGCTATCGGGGCAGACGATGCATGTTGTGATGGAGACTCAAAGCAGGACGCTAATCCCAGCGTTTCATCAAGTAAAACGAAGAGAGAAGACTTAGCTGACTGGATGGGAAACCTACCACCACATCTTCTAGATGTCCCACTTCATCGACTGGCTATTCCAGGTGAATGATGGGAACTCGAATTGAGTCGAAATCAATGTCAATAACTGACCGTATCGGCGTATGAGTATGACTGATTCAGTAATAATGTTACGATAGATGTACTACTGTACTAGTACTACAAAACGTACAAAAATAACATCTGGTTCGTCGATAGCTATAATTCATCGCTCTTCTTCTGTCAAAAGCTTTAAGATGGTAGATTCTGACACTGTGTGTGTTGAGGGGGGGGGGGGGGGGGGGGGTATGATAAATGTGGGCAAAGCATTTGAAGGCTTTCATCATGAAGCTTTCATGAAGGCTTGCACAGAACTGAAAGCCATCTGTCTCTTTGCCATCATTTCACTGCTGCCAAAATTTGATTGAGAAAGTGCTTACCAGTAACAACTGTTCACACTTGTATTTCAATTTAATTACCAGTATACCAATTACCATTACCAGGTAACAATATATATATATATATACTTTATTCATCCCTGCAGGAAATTAAAGTTGTTATGTATGACCTCATACATTAAACCACAAACAAAAATTTAATTTAAATAGTAATAATATGATTATCTTAATAATTCAAGGTCATGACACACACGCACACATAGTCACACACACGCACACGCACACACACACACACACACACACACTCTCTCTCTCTCATATGCACACACACACACACACACACACACCCACATATATATATATATACACACACACATACTTGCACACACACACACACACACATTAGAATTTTTAGATTATTATACAATACTTGATTGTTTATATAACTGAGTTTCTTTAAATTATATGGCAGTTGACACAACACCAGTTACTGTAAGTTTACTGTCTACATTTACTCTCATGCTCCAAGTACAGTACACAGTCTAATGATGATGCTGTCAGCCTGTCTGTTAAAAGGCTAGAGGGAGAGTGAAGAGACAATGGAAAAGGGTGGGTGGGTGGGAAGGGGGGGTGGTGGTCTTGGAGTTGGAGGGAAGTGGGGGTCCTGCTGCAACCTCGACCAACTGCTTCACTCGTGCCAGTACTGATGCGTGGGTGGTTCAAAAAACTAGTTTGTGGCACAGTAGCCAAAGCTTATAAATAACATTACAATGCATGCGCATGTGCACATGCATGCGTGTTCACACACACACACATGCACACATGTGTACACACGCACACTCATGTGCACACCACACACACACACACACACACACACACACACACACACACACACACACACACACACACACACACACTCACTCACACACATGTGCACACACTGCACACACACACACACACACACACACACAACAACAACAACAACAACACACACACACATGCACAGACACGCATACACACACCACACACTTACATACACCACACACACACACACAGATGCACACCTGCCCCCCACCCCACCCCCCCCACCCACACCCCACACCCCACACACACATGTTAAATCAACCAAACAAATGTTTATTCATTGAACAATGAGCTATGAGTATGAGTCACACAGGGTTATGATGCAGCCAGACATACACAGAGGTATCCATTGCAAAATTGCATGCATGCAGTCTCACACAGGCACGCCAGATATTTGATGGTGTCAGCGAAACTGTAGCATTTACCCAACATTGTGGAGATCTATCACAATGCACAGGTTCTGCTGCCCCTGTTACAACTATGACTATGTTCGTTGATGAGTGCGGAGAGTGAGAGGAAATGAATGGCAGTATAAAACAAATACAGTTCAGTGATCAACACGCAAGGGAGTTAATTAGTGCTTGAAAGACGTCACACAAGTAAACAACAAATATCTGAGTTGCATATATATATATATAGTAACTCTCACCTGGCATGCATGTAATTTATACAAGGTACATAAACTCCACCAGAAGTACATGTATCATTTGTATGTATCCTCAAATGTGTGTGACGTCTTTCGAGCACTAATTAACTCCCTTGTGTGTTGATCACTGAATTTTTGTTTCTTTGGATTTTTAAAAATATGTTTTATACTGCCATTCATTTCCTCTCACTCTCAGCGCTTGTCAACACTCATACTTGCAACAGGGGCAGCATAATCTGTGCAATGTGATCTCCACAATGTTGGAGATTCTGCACCAGCGCTTTGGGCCTCATTCTGTTTGAGATGTGTTACAGTTCAGTGAATTATTCACACCTGATACAGTGATAGTATATTATATATATATATATATATATATATATATATATATATATATATATATATATACAATATATCGTATGCTGGAAAGAGCATACTGACCTGACACCCACGGTAACTGTGGACAGGTGAACACGGACTGAAGGGCAAGCAGATACCCTTGTCACCTTGTGGGTGACTCAGATTTAGAATGCCAACACATTAAACTGAAGAAATACAATCTCCATAAAAGATATCAGAAGATCAAGAACCAACATTGGTGGGAACTACCAGACGTGCTGGACAAAGAGGAGAGATTAGTGTTACACCTCCAACAGGAAACTCGGCCAGAGCCATAAAACTGAAAGAGTTGTATAATACACTGAAAAACACCCTGTTGTTGGGCATGAACCCACTGGTGTGGAAAGATGGCTGAATGTCTGTAAGTGATACAGAAAAAGAGAACACAGCTCACAGGTAAAATTAAATTAGTTTTATGAGTTATTTTGCTGCAAAGTTTACGTCACATGGAGGACAATCTAGAGCGGTGCACCTGGCCTAGAAGTAGAACAGATCTTGCTAGTTTAGGGGCTTTGGGCCTTTGCTGTAAGCATAACATATCTGTGTGTGTTGTTAAAATAACCTCTGTTGTAATACAGTTTCAAGGGAGGTGAAAGATTTGAACATAGGCAATACTGAAGAGATTACAAGTGCCAAAAATAATCGTTATTTAGCAAGTTGATAGACAAAGTAGCACCATTTTTAAACAGGGGTAAAAATCATTTTTAGACAGTTTCATGTGCCAAGTTTAGCCAGTTTCAGGGGTGTCCACTACAGGCAAGACTAACTTGAACTCAGGCAACAGCTACGCTTCTTGTTATTATGTTAATATTGTAACCACCTGATGAACAGTGCCATAGAAGTCACAGATGTTTGTTGACACTGAACACATTTAAATGTTGAAGCAGTTAACACAGTTTTAATACAGGAAAAACTGAAATGCAGATCTGTGGACAAACCACGTTACTGACTTTCATTTCAGTCACTCATGCAGTTTGGACGAATAAAGTTATACTGTGGCAGAGACAGGACAGATTTATGTATATATTAATATTGTGTGTTTTAATGTCAGTTGTTTTTGAGTATGAAATGTAGACACCTAGGATGACTTGTGAGAGGGCAATTTATTAAGACCCCACTATTATCATTATCATTATATTCACATTCGTGACCTCCATTTACAGTCTCATCTGAAGAACTTTTGTAGAATCTTCACAGAATTTGACTCTCTGAAACTCTCAACTTGAGTGCAAGCGTAGCACGTAACAGTCACCCATCCATGTGCTGATGTAGTGACCACACCAGTAAGAGCAAATCATCTCAGTCTACACCACCGACTCAGCTGCTTCAGTCAGTAACCATGGGTGAATGTAATGTATGTTCCACATTTGTAATAGAATCACACAAAACGAAGCATCAGGTTACACAGTTGCTCTTACAAGCTTAAACTACAACAACAGCAGGAACAAAATTCAACAATAATAATAATAATAAGGATGGATTTCTAAAGCGCCCATCTGCCACACAATGTGGCAGCACAGGGCACTTTACAATAACACTAACCACACACACACACACACACGCACACACACATGACACACACACACACACACACACACACACACACACACACACACACACACACACAACACACACACACACACAACACACACACACACACACACACACACACACACACACACACACACACACACACACGGAGAGGGGATGGGCAGGGCTGTGAAAAACAGTTTAGAAATAATTATTAAGCAGGTGCGTCTTGAGGACGGCTTTGAAAGAGGAGGTAGAATCAGAGTGGCGGAGTGTTTGAGGCAAATTGTTCCAGACAGATGGGCCAGCATAAGAAAAAGATCTTTCACCAAATGTTTTGTGTTTACACAGGGGGTGACAAAGGTTCGTGTGTCAGATGCAGATCATAACTGTCTTGCTGGAGTATAAGGTTGAAGGAGATCGGACAGATACTCAGGGGCTGTTCCAGAGATGGAATTGAAACAGATAGTTGAAATTTTGTATTGAATGCGATGTGTTACTGGTAGCCAGTGCAGAGTTTCAAGAATAGGATGGATGTGGTCAGATTTCTTAGCTTTACACACAAGCCTTGCTGCTGCATTCTGAACTTTTTGAAGTGTGTCTAGTGAGTACTGAGGGCAACCTGAAAGTAAAGAGTTACAGTAGTCTAAGCGAGAGAGGACAAGAGAGCATACAAGGGTTTGGGTTGCTTGAGTGGTGAGAAGGTGTCGTATGTAACTGATATGCCTGATTTGTATGTATGCGGCTTTACACTGTTGCTTATGTGTTGAGACATGCTGAGATTCGAGTCCAGGGTTACACCGAGGTTTTTAACAGATGACACAAATGGGACATCGGCGTCTCCGATGTGAATGACAGACGGCAAAGGACTGTGGACAGACATTCTATTTGAAAGTATGATCATGGCTTCAGTTTTGTTGTCATTTAGTTGAAGTTTGTTTGCGGTCATCCAAGACTTGACATCTGTAGTGCAGTTCTGGAGAGTTTCTATCGACTGGTGAATTGCGTCTAGTGTACTAATCTTGTAGAGTTGGTTGTCATCAGCGAAAGCATGATGATTGACTGCGTGCTTGCTTACCCATTAAAAAAAGCATTAAAGAGAGGTTGGGTGTACAAACCAATACAAACCACGGACTCCCTCCCCTCTCCAGTGGTTGTTGAACTTTTCAATGTGGTCAGCTTCCACAGATGGGATCGTTGCCCTTGGCAGTGAACGTGTGGATGGCTTGCTGGGTCACTGCGGAAGAAGTTTCTCTGTCACTACAGAATCTGAATTCGAGACACTTTCCTTGTCGGTAAAACTTGGTGAATAACGAATCTGAAATGCGTAATCATTGCTAAGTAAACATCCGCGAAAGTGCAGTCAGTGTCTTTAGTCGTTACGGTGTGCAAAAGTTGTTACAGTGGTAAGGAGCTGGAGTCTGACAAAACCAATGCTTTTGGACTAAAGGGAAGCAAAAAGCATTAAGAGTGGTCTTTCTTGTTTGTAACGCTCTTCTCTTCCCTCCCTTTGAATGTTTCCCAGGTCTGTTTTTAATGTTCCCCGATTGCAGAGGTACTAGATACGAGCGCGGGCGCGCGTGTGTGTGGGTGTGTGCGCTCTCTCTCTCTCTCTCTCTCTCTCTCTCTCTCTCTCTCTTCTCTCTCTCTCTCTCTCTCTCTCTCTCTCTCTCTCTCTCTCTCTCTCTCAAGCCTATTATTTTGTATTAAACAAATTCTGATGTATTGTTATTTATAGTACATGTATGCATAATTATGTTGTTGATTACCCCTTCACATCCCCCCCCCCCCCCCCCCCCCCCCCACACACCTTCTTATTTTCTCTTTGTTTTTTCTCCTCAAGTTTATAGTGTTCCTTACGTAACTGTGCTCACTGCAAGACAATTTCCGTCCTCCCCCTCATCAGTCATCAGTCATCATCATCATCATCATCATCATAATTTCCTCCCCCCTGCTGTTTGCAGGCTCGCACAACTCCGGCACCTACGAAGTGTACAAGGAGTGGGGCGTGAGCCCTGACGCCGACCAGTCCGTGAAGAACCTCTCCAGCATCCCGCTGATCGGCACCATGGCGCTGGACATCATCCACAGGTGGTCCAGGTGCCAGAGCCTGACCGTGCTGCAGCAGCTGCGGGCGGGCGTGCGCTACCTGGACCTGCGGGTGGCCCACCACGCGGCCACGGACGAGCTGCGCATCGTGCACGGCCTGTACGGCCCCACGGTGGCCACGTGCGTGGGGCAGGTCAGGGCCTTCCTGGACGAGCACGGCGCCGAGGTGGTGCTGCTGGACTTCAACCACTTCTACGAGATGGAGCTGGAGCACCACCTGCAGGCCATCACCTACCTCATCCACGTCTTCGACGGCCTGCTCTGCCCTCGTTCGGCGCTCGGCGCCCTCACCCTCGGCTCCCTCCGCCGGAGCGGGAAGCGCGTGGTCGTCTTCTACCACCACAGCAGCGTGATGGACTTCCCGGACCTGTGGCCCCCGAAGCCCGCCCTGCACTCGGCCTGGGCCGAGACGATGGACGTGGGCGAGTGCCTGGCGTTCCAGGAGGAGGCGGCTCGGGACCGCCACGCGCAGGAGCGGTTCCACGTGTGCCAGGCGGTGCTGACGCCGGACACCGCGAGCGTGGTCCAGAAGTTTGCCAGCAGCGTGGAGAAGGAGTGCGCCAGGAAGATCAACGAGGCGCTGCCCGCCTGGCTGGACTCCGGGGGGCCGGTGCTGAAGGGGTGTCCGAGTCCCAGCTTGATCCTGGTGGTGGATTTCGTGGAGGAGGGCGGCGGCGTTGTGCCCGGCATTGTCCGGCTGAACAAGTGACTTGGGGCAGCCTCTGAGAGACGGGGCGGGGTGGAGCGCTTATGGGCTTTTCCGAGCGCATAGATACCTTCTTGAACTGAACTGAAGTGACTCGGTAAAGTTGATTAGACCGGGCTGTTCGCTCGTTGTGTACTTTTCTGGTGACCTGCGGCAGTGTCTGACTTAATTCATTCCGGGTGCTCGCTTGTCGTGTACCTTTCGGGTACTCTGCGGCTCTGTCTGACTTAATTCATTCCGGGTGCTCGCTCGTCGTGTACCTTTCGGGTACTTTGTGGCAGTGTCTGACTTAATTTATTCCGGGTGCTCGCTCGCCGGGTACTTTTTGATGCTCGCTCGTTGTGTACCTTTTGTGGCTCTACCTGACTTAATTCATTCCGGGTGTTCGCTCTGGTGACCTGCGGCAGTGTCTGGCGTAATTCATTCCGGGTGCTCGCTCGTCGTGTACCTTTCGGGTACTCTGCGGCTCCATCTGACGTAATTAATTCGGGGGGCTCGGTCGTCGTGTACTTTTCGGGTACTTTGTGGCAGTGTCTGACTTAATTAATTCCGGGTGCTCGCTCACCGGGTACTTTTTGATGCTCGTGTACCTTTCGGGTACTCTGCGGCTCTGTCTGACTTAATTTATTCAGGGTGTTCGCTCGCTGTGTATCTTTCGTGACTCTACCTGACTTAGTTATTTCCGGGTGTTCGCTCGTTGTGTACCTTTCGGGTACTCTGTGGCTCTGCCTGACTTAATTAATTCCGGGTGTCCGCTTGTTGTGTACCTTTCTGGGGCTCATCCCGACTTAATTAATTCCGGGAGCTCGCTCACTTTGTACCTTTTGCGGCTCATCCCGACTTAATTAATTCCGGGAGCTCGCTCACTTTGTACCTTTTGCGGCTCATCCCGACTTAATTAATTCCGGGAGCTCGCTCACTTTGTACCTTTTGCGTCTCAGCCCGACTTAATTAATTCCGGGAGCTCGCTCACTTTGTACCTTTTGCGGCTCAGTCCGACTTAATTAATTCCGGGTTTTCATTTGTTGTGTACTTTTTGCGGCTCTACCTGACTTAATTAATTCCGGGAGCTCGCTCACTTTGTACCTTTTGCGGCTCAGCCCGACTTAATTAATTCCGGGTTTTCATTTGTTGTGTACTTTTTGCGGCTCTACCTGACTTAATTAATTCCGGGTGCTCGTTCTTGTGTACCTTTTGTGGCTCTACCCATTTAATTAATTCCGGGTGAGTGTGTGTGTGCGTGAGAGGGAGAGAGGCGGAGAGAGAGAGAGAGAGAGAGAGAGAGAGAGAGAGAGAGAGAGAGAGAGAGAGAGAGAAGATTTATTGTTTATAAGTGCTTAAGACTTCTAACAATACAGCAGGAATACATTCCTAGTAATTGACGTATAAAATACGAACTTTTACCCAAAGTATGAAGGTTAAGAGAGAGACAGAGAGATTTGTAACCCTTTTTAAGGCGCATTCTCGTGGATTTTGCCGTCAACAATTTTTATGCTGATTTTGTTCAATACAAAGAACTGGTTCGAGCGCGATGAACTCTCTTTCTTTTAAGATCCAAACACGTAAAAGATTCAAAAGAACGCTTATTTATTATGACATAGACAACACGATGCAAATTTTCAGGGAAATCCCCTTCTTCACTCCAGAAAACGACACTTAAACAACAGTGATACGGTTAAAAACAATGAAATATGATACCAGAGGTGAAGTAACTTATCTTTTTATGTTGTTGTGTTCAGTGCTTGCCGGAAGAAATTTAAAAAAAGGCGGGGGTGGGGCTGGGGGGGGGGGGGGGGGGGGGGGGGGGGGAGGTTGTTTTTCTTTCTATTTCTTTTAACTTTGTGCGCCAGCTCGCCCTGATATAACCGTACCGGTTGACTGGGCGTAAAACGCCAACTTACTTACTTACTTGTGCGCCAGCAAAGCCCCCGCAAATGAAAATGTACCGTTCAACCGGCCAGCAACCAGTTGCACTGGCCATTGCTTTGATGACTGAGTGATTGAGTAGCTGTAGGTGAGTAATTCTGTGAAGAATGTTACAGGCTCGCCACTGTCGCTGACTGCTGTTTGTTTGGATGAACAGTTCATCACTCTGTCGTGGAATGCTTGTCAGTTCATTAAAGTTCATAGTTTTCCATTGCAGCTTTCTAGTTGTGGATTTCACACGCACGCACATACTCACGAGCACGCACACGCACACGCTCGAACGCACGCACGCGCGCGCGCGCGCGCACACACACACACACACACACACACACACACATTTAATATCAATTTTAAAACATATCAGTATATATAATCACATGCTAAAAGCAGCTAAAACAAACAAACAACAACAAAATGGATCTTTTACGTGCTACACACGGGGGTGGAACAGATACCGAAATAAGACCCTGGAGGAGAAAATTCTCCCGCCGCTCCAGCCGGGACTCGAACCCTCGTTCTTTCGATGACGAGTCCGGCGCTCTAACCACTGAGCTATCCCCGCTCCCCATGTTACATGCGGTAAATGAAGTTCGTTGCACCAGGAAAACGTCCGTTGGATATACTCGGAAGCTTCTTGCATAAAAACAACAACAACAACAAAGCATCAACGAAATACAAAACAGTCTACATATCAAGACACAAGGGAGTTAATTAGCGCTCGACATACGTAACAATATTTGTGTTACGTATTTGGAGCGCTTATTACCTCCCTTGTGTCTTGATTCTGCACCTGCGCTCTGGGCCTCGTTCTGTTTCAGATTTGTTACAGTCTGTATACTCTAATAAGTACACGTAACAGGCTGCTAGACCGATCAAGACTTACGAAATATGTCATTATGGTTCAAACTCCGATTCTTCAAATACAACACATTGCAGCTTTAGACAGCAACTGATGTCATGATTATACTCAGGATTGGCATACATCGGGAAAAAAACATAAACAGGCTTTAATAATATTAATAATATATATATATATATGTATATGTTTATATATTATATATATTGTGTGTGTGTGTGTGTGTGTGTGTGTGTGTGTGTGTGTGTGTGTGTGTGTGTGTGCAAAAGTTAAAAAAAAAATTAAAAACGCTTTCAATAAATATATTATGCAAATTGAACACACGTCATTGACATAGATCACTAGCTGTGACAGTAGTATAAAATAAAATTAATAACTGCCACATGGTGGGTCATAAGACGTAGCTACTATAACAAACCGCCACAGTTCTGCGTTGCTTTACGTCCACAGAGACCATAAGGCTTATTGGGGACGGGGAGCCCAGCTTTCGATGCTGAACACAAGTCACTCTGATTAGTCGAGATCCACCGACTGAGTTTCTACGGCACTCGAAGACTTCGGCCCGTCCACACAAGGAGTGCTGTCCATCGTCGACACAACTCTTATCAGTCAAGCTCTTCTTCGTCCTTCTCCCTCCCCTCACCCCCCCCCCCCCCCCCCCTTTTCGTGGTGCTTTATGTCCACAGAAACCTTAAGGCTTATTAGGGACGGGAAAGGGGGGAAAGGGAGGGGGGCGGGATCGGGTAGAGATGAATAGCTCGTCCTCGGGCTCCGACCCGCAAAGACCGAAGAAACCGTCAGCCACCGCCAGAACAACAATGTTACGGAGGTGATGGGGACCCCGCCAGTGCGAAGCAACTTGTGAACATCGCCAATTGCTGTTTCAATAGCTGTGCGGAGCAAAGTCACAAAAACAGTGTCCGAAAAGCCACTGTTGAGGAACAACTCTGCAGCAAGACAATCCGTGTTCTTGACCTCTCCTGGGCTTTCTTGAAAGTCCAGCTCCACCTCCCTGCCCTTGATCTCCCCTGGGTTCTCTTAAGAGTCCAGCTCCACCTCCCTGCCCTTGATCTCCCCTGGGTTCTCTTAAGAGTCCAGCTCTACCTCCCTGTTCTTGATCTGTCCTGGGTTCTCTTGAGAGTCTAGCTCCACCTCCCTGCTCTTGATCTCTTCTGGGCTCTTGAGTCAAGCTACGCCCACTGAAGACTTTGGTCTGTCCGTAGAATTCAGCCATTACAGAGTGCTGTTGACCTTCAACATAAATCCATCAGTCAGGCTCTTGCACCGAGCCTCTGACGCGGCACTCGGAAGACTTTGACCTGTCCACAGAATTCAGCCACACACACAGTGATGTCGATCATCTACACAACTCTTATTGGTCCAGCTCTACCCACTTGGAACATGTCCTTTAAATACTCGAAAGACTTTGGTCTATCCGTAGAATTCAGCCATATACAAAGTGCTGTTGATTGTCAAGATAAATCCATCCGTTTTGCTCTGGCACCGAGCCTCTAACGCACTCGGAAGACTTTGACCTGTCCATAGAATTCAGCCATGTACAATTAATTGCTGTCGATCGCCAACATAAAACCATCAGTCAAGCTCTTCCATCGATATTCTAACGCACTCGGAAGACGTTGACCTGTCCATAGAACCAGCCACACACAGAGTGCTGCCGATCGTCTACACAACTCTTATTGGTCAAGCTCCGCCCACTTGAAAAAATGTTGCTGATCGTAAATATAACTCCATCTAACGATCTCGGAAGACTTTGACCTGTCCGTAGAATTCAGCCATGTACAATTAATTGCTGTCGATCGCCAACATAAACCCCGCATCAGACAGGCTCTTCCACCGAGCCTCTAACGCACTCGGAAGACTTTGACCTGTCCGTAGAATTCAGCCACACACAGAGTGCTGTCGTCAACACAAGCCACGCCTATCGGCCATTCCAGCCCATCCTCTTGTGACAGAACCACTTTGCGGAATTTCCCAGTGCGGTCGAATCGCAGAATGCGCTGTTCACAGGAATCCACGAGGTACAGGTACCCGGATGGACTGCACGCCACGCCCCCTGGTGTGTCAATTACTCGGCTCTGTCTGCAGAAATAAAATCCGAAAATCTTGTCACAAAAAAAACATACAAACAAACTAGAGAGAGACAGACAGACAGACAGACAGACAGACAGACAGACAGACAGACAGTCAGACAGTCAGTCAGTCAGTCAGTCAGTCAGTCAGTCAGTCACTCAGTCAGACAGACAGACAAACACAGAGACAAAGAGGCGGAGAAAAGAAGAAAAGATGCTGATTCCCCCCCCCCCCCCCCCCCCACGCACCCCCCCACCCCCACGTCCCCCTCCCCCTCGCCCCCCACCCCCACCCCCCACCCCACCCCCGTTCCTGGTTTGTCTGTTGTGTGTTTGTCGGTTCAGTCCGAGTCGTGGTAAGTTATTTATCCTTGTATTCGTATCAGTTTCACAAAACAAAACCTTTTCGCCTAAAACGGTATTCGCACGCTCGTGTAATCGTACTTAGAAGTGGGGTAAAATAGATTTCTCATAGAAATCATTTTTTTCTTCTTGTTTGTTCCTTTCCTTAGCAACAGTAGCGGTCGTCGTCGTATTAATATTATTAGTGGCAGCAGTAGTAGGAGTGTAAGTGGTACCAGTAGTGGTGGAGGTGGTAGTCTTGCGGCAGCGTTAAACGTTTTTTTTTTTTTTTTATAGCTAGGATGCCCTCATATAGTTTTCTATAAAAGATGCCCATTATAGTTTTCTAGGTCTGTGAGTGCAGTCTTATTTTAGTGTTTAGAATTCTGCGGGCTTACTTTGGTGTGTAGTGTCTGTGAGTGCGGTCTTATTTTGGTGTGTAGTGTTCTAGGTCTGTGAGTGCGGTCTTATTTTAGTGTGTAGAATTCTGCGGGCTTGCTTTGGTGTGTAGTGTCTGTGAGTGCGGTCCTATTTTGGTGTGTAGTGTTCTAGGTCTGTGAATGCAGTCTTATTTTAGCGTGTAGAATTCTGCGGGCTTACTTTGGTGTGTAGTGTCTGTGAGTGCGGTCTTATTTTGGTGTGTAGTGTTCTAGGTCTGTGAATGCAGTCTTATTTTAGTGTGTAGAATTCTGCGGGCTTACTTTGGTGTGTAGTGTCTGTGAGTGCGGTCTTATTTTGGTGTGTAGCCGTGTCTGTGAGTGTAGCCTTACCTTGCTGTTTAGTGTTCTAGGTCTGTGAGTGAATTCTTCTTCTTTTTTTCTTTTTTTCTTTTTAGTATTATCGGTCTTTGAACATAATCTTGCTTCGGTAGGCTACTAAGCGTTCTAGGTCTGTGGATACGGTCCCATTTTGCTGATTCTGACTGTAAATGCGGTCTTACTGTGGTGTGTGGTGTTCTAGGTCTATGGATGCTGATTCTGACAGTGAGTGCGGTCTTACTGTGATGTGTGGTGTTCTAGGTCTATGGATGCTGATTCTGACACTAAATGCGGTCTTACTGTGGTGTGTGATGTTCTAGGTCTATGGATGCTGATTCTGACAGTGAGTGCGGTCTTACTTGTGGTGGTGTGGTGTTCTAGGTCTATGGATGCTGATTCTGACAGTGAGTGCGGTCTTACTGTGGTGTGTAGTGTTCTAGGTCTGTGGATGCTCATTCTGACAGTGAGTGCGGTCTTACTGTGGTGTGAGTGTTCTAGGTCTTGGATGCTATTCTGACATGAGTGCGGTCTTATGTGAGTGTGCGTGTTCTGGTCTGTGGTGCTATTAGACAGTAGTGCGGTCTTACTGTGAGTGTGTAGGTTCTCAGTCGTGGATGCTCATTCTGACTAGGGAATGCGTCTTACTGTGGCAGTGGTCTCGGTCGTGGATCTACTTACCGACGTGAGTACGGTCTAACGCAGTGTTCAACAGGCTGCGCCCGTGGTATCGTCAACTTAGAGACGTGAGATCACAGCTGTGTACTCGTCCATCACTGTTGCAACAGCCAGCACAGCCCGGTATCTGTCCGACACATGTAGCATGCGGATGTACAGTGTGTATCGTGAACAGGCACAGTGATCACAGTGGTATCGTCCAGGCTAACAGCAATCACAGTGGTATCGTCAACAGAGACAGCGATTACAGTGGTATCGTTAACAGGCACAGTGATCGCAGTGGTATCGTCAACAGGCATAGCGATTACAGTGGTATCGTCAACAAACACAGCGATCACAGTGGTCGTCAACAAACACACGATCACAGTGGTATCGTCAACAAACACACGATCACAGTGGTATCGTCAACAAACACACGATCACAGTGGTATCGTCAACAAACACACGATCACAGTGGTATGGTCAACAGACATAGCGATCACAATGGTATCGTCAACAGACACAGCGATCACAGTGGTATCGTCAACAGTCACAGTGATCACAGTGGTATTATCAACAGAGACAGCGATCACAGTGGTATCATCAACAGAGACACCGATCACAGTGGTATCGTCAACAGGCAGAGCGACCACAGTGGTATTGTCAACAGGCACAGCGATCACAGTGGTATTGTCAACAGGCAGGAAACAAAAATAACAGACCTTGAAGATAATCTTGGAGATGAATCTGTCAATGGAAATATCGGCTTGGCGAAACAACAACAACAACAACGAGGACAAGGACAAGGAGGAGAAGAAGACCAGGAAAAGGCCTCGCGGACCTCAAAGAGAGTCTTGGAGAGGGTCTGTCAATGGAAATACCGACATGACGATACAACGGCGATGACGACTACAACAGTAACAAAGACAAGGAAACAGCCTCGCTGACCTTGAAGAGTCTTGGAGAGGAGTCTGTCAATGGAAATACCGACATGACGATACAACAACAACAACAACAACAACACGACAACGACTACAACAGTAACAAGGACAAGGAAACGGCCTCACTGACCTTGAAGAGAGTCTTGGAGAGGAGTCTGTCAATGGAAATACCGACATGACGATACACAACAACAACACCACAACAACAACAACAACGACAACGACTACAACAGTAACAAGGACAAGGAAACGGCCTCACTGACCTTGAAGTGAGTCTTGGAGAGGAGTCTGTCAATGGAAATACCGACATGACGATACAACAACCCAAAAACAACAACAACAACGACAACGACTACAACAGTAACAAGGACAAGGAAACGGCCTCGCTGACCTTGAAGAGAGTCTTGGAGAGGAGTCTGTCAATGGAAATACCGACATGACGATACAACAACAACAACAACAACGACGACGACAACGACTACAACAGTAACAAGGACAAGGAAACGGCCTCGCTGACCTTGAAGAGAGTCTTGGAGAGGAGTCTGTCAATGGAAATACCGACATGACGATACAACAACAACAACAACAACAACGACGACAACGACTACAACAGTAACAAGGACAAGGAAACGGCCTCACTGACCTTGAAGAGAGTCTTGGAGAGGAGTCTGTCAATGGAAATACCGACATGACGATACAACAACAACAACAACAACAACAATGACGACGACGACTACAACAGTAACAAGGACAAGGAAACGGCCTCACTGACCTTGAAGAGAGACTTGGAGAGGAGTCTGTCAATGGAAATACCGACATGACGATACAAACAACAACAACGACCACAACAACAACAACAACGACGACGACTACAACAGTAACAGGGACAAGGAAACGGCCTCGCTGACCTTGAAGTGAGTCTTGGAGAGGGTCTGTCAATGGAAATACCGACATGACGATACAACAACAACAACAACAACAACAACAACAACAACGGCAACGACTACAACAGTAACAAGGACAAGGAAACGGCCTCACTGACCTTGAAGAGTCTTGGAGAGGGGTCTGTCAATGGAAATACCGACATGACGATACAACAACAACAACGACCACAACAACAACGACTACAACAGTAACAAGGACAAGGAAACGGCCTCGCTGACCTTGAAGAGAGACTTGGAGAGGAGTCTGTCAATGGAAATACCGACATGACGATACAACAACAACAACAACAACAACAACAACACGACACAACGACTACAACAGTAACAAGGACAAGGAAACGGCCTCGCTGACCTTGAAGAGAGTCTTGGAGAGGGGTCTGTCAATGGAAATACCGACATGACGATACATCACCAACAACAACGACGACGACGACAACGACTACAACAGTAACAAGGACAAGGAAACGGCCTCGCTGACCTTGAAGAGAGTCTTGGAGAGGAGTCTGTCAATGGAAATACCGGCATGACGATACAAACAACAACAAGGACAACAATCACGACGAGGACAAGGACAGGGAGACGAAGACCACATGACGACACAACAACAAGAAGGAGGTCAAGGACAAGGAGGCGACGAAACCCACGAAACGGCCAAATAACCTCGCTGACCTTGAAGAGAGTCTTGGAGAGCAGTCTGATGATGGGGACGCTGCCTTGGCGGGCCCCGATGGTCCTGATGGTGATGAACGAGCGGTACTCGGAGCTGTCGAAGCGCACGATGGCGATGACGTTGTTGGCAGCCTTCTTGCTGTCCGTGGCCAGCGCCAGTGTCCGGTAGTCCAGCGCCGTCACCGCCCGGTACTGACGCTTCATGGACATGGTGTGGCTCACTCGGACACTGTCCGAATCCACCTGGCCACACCAAGGGAGGGATGATGGAAGGAAGGAAGGAAGAATGAAGGGAAGGAAGAATGAGGGGAAGGAAGGGATGGGTGAAGGAAGAATGAAAGGAAGGAAAAGATGAAACAAGGAAGAATGGACGGAAGGAAGGGATGAGGGAAGGAAGGAAGGGATGGGGGAAGGAAGAATGAACGGAAGGAAGGGATGGGGGAAGGAAAAATGAAAGGAAGGAAGGGATGAGTGAAGGAAGGAAGGGATCAGTGAAGGAAGAATGAAAGGAAGGAAGGAACGAGGGAAGGAAGAATGAAAGGAAGGAAGGGATGAGGCTGGGAAGAATAAAAAGGAAAGGTTGACAGAAGGAAGAATGAAATGGAAAGGACAAAGAATGAAAGGAAGGAAGTGATGAGGGAAGGAAGAATGAAATGAAGGGAGGCATGGAAGAATGAAAGGAAGGAAGGACGGAAGGAAGAATGAAAGGAAAGAAGGAATGAGACAAGGAAGAAAAGGAAGGAATGACGGAAGGAAGAATGAACGGAAGGAAGAAAGAGGCAAGGAAGAATGAAAGGAATTAACGACGGAAAGAAGAATGAAGTGAAGGAAGGAAGGAGACAAGGAAGGAATGAGGGAAGGAAGAATGAAAGGAATGAAGGAATGAGACCAGGAAGACTAAAAGGAAGGAAGGAAGCAAGGAAGAATAAAAGGAAGGAGGGGCTGATTCTTTCTTTTGTGTTGTCTGAAAACACCACTGCGCCGTGAGCATGATTTTACACGAATACTGGGCGCTCTACAAGTCTACAGTCATTATCATCATAATCTTCTTCTTTTTGTTCATTGTCGTCTTCGTCATCATCATCATCATCGTCAACTTAGAGGGCCAGGTCCCTTGACAGTGTCCATGAACCACAACTACGACTGCACGCGTGCAAGCGATTCTTCTTCTTCCTCTTCTTCCTCTATCATTGGCAGGAGCTGCCACAAGTATCATTTTTGTCGCGACAAACACGTGTTTGTTTTTGTCGCGACAAAACACGTCTTTTGTCGCGACAAAAGTATGCTTGTCGCGACAAACGTTTTTTCGCGGCAAGCTTACTTTTGTCGCGGCAAACACGTGTTTTGTCGCGAGAAATGATACCTCTGGCAGCTCCCGCCAATGATATTCCTCCTCTTGTTCCTCTTCTTCCTCGTACTGACGTAATCATCAGGAACAACAACCGATTCACAAACACCCACCTTCAAAAAAGACAGCTGGTCACTGCTGGATGACGTCACCGCCACTGTCTCGTTGGACAGCTGAGTGATGCAGCACAGAGTGCACCCTAGCGGCTGGGAAACAAAGGCCGGCGACTCTCCGCGCCAAGGAAACACCCGCAAGAGGTCGCTGGTCAAGTAGGTGACCAGTATGGTGCACTTTGGCTGCATCACGCAAATGTCTCCCAGACCGAAGGGGTATTTGTCTGACTCCAGGCCAGCAAAGAATTCGAACACCTGTGGAGGGGGATTGAACCAAAACCAAAAGGTTTGTCTTGAAGGTTTCAAGGTTTTATTGAGCTTTTCCCCCCTGGGGGCTAGAAAGCGAAGTTACGTTCGCACACGACATTCCTTATGAACGAGTACATGAGTGATACTAATAAATAACTACCACACTTTATATATAAGACAAAAATAAATGCTCAAACACAAATCAAAGTTGTTGTAAACATATAAGGCAAAGGCGCAAAAAAAAAAAAAATATTCTTTTTTTCGTTGTGTTTCGCTATTGGCTTAATCAAAATGCCTCAAAGATGCAACTAATAAATTTAGCAAGCCTAACATTCTTAGATTTTGAGGTCATATTCATGAGGCTACAGAATTTGGGCACGTTGGGATGATGTGTATAATATTTATCAACATACTTAGTACGTTTTCTTTTGACATTTTCATTGGAACAGTTAAGCAAATAGTGAAATTCATCTCCTGCCTCACCGCTGTCACAAACAGTACATATTCTTTCACCCCTCGTCTTTGCTGGGGTTGGCAGTCTGTGGTTACTAAGTCTAAATTTCAATACTTTTTGTCTTAGGTTAGATGGGAGATAGAAGGAAGCTGCTACTGTTGTGTTGCTTAATGTCCTCGGATGTCGGTTGACGTATCAGGAACAAGCTGTAACCAATGCGTGAGCATGGTTCAACATTGCTTTACGTCCACAGAAACCAGAAGGCTCGTTAGGACGGACAGCCCAGAACGGCCACCTCGACTCTCACACAGCTCCTGAACTCAGTTTGAAGGAAGCTGGACAGGCGAATGGATATAGGACGGCATTCAAAACTTTCTCGGCTTTAAAATGCCGGATGACCCAAAACTAGCGCTCTTCTTGAGTAGTAGTAGTAGTAGTAGTAGTAGTAGTAGTAGTAGTAGTAGTAGTAGTAGTAGTAGTAGTAGTAGTAGTAGTAGCAGCAGCAGCAGCAGCAGCAGCAGTGGTGAGGCTGAAGCAGCTGCAGTTGTTGTTGTTGTTGCTGCTGTAGTAATAGCAGCAGCAGCAGCAGCAGCAGCAGCAGCAGCAGTAGTAGTAGTAGTAGTAGTAGTAGTAATGTGTGTGTGTGTGTGTGTGTGTGTGTGTGTGTGTGTGTGTGTGTGTGTGTGTGTGTGTGTGTGTGTGTGTGTGTGTGTGTGTGTGTGTGTGTAACAAAATGAGCGTATCCTTGTCTTTGTAACCGCTCCAGGCTCATACGGGATAGGGCGCCATACATAATCTATTATTCTTATCATTAATCATAGTAGTAGCAGCGCAGCAACAGTAGTAGGATGTCAGCAGTCGTAATAGTGGCATTAGTATCCTCGGTTTTCCTCCGTTTTACTGTACGAGTCTATAATTACGTCAATATACACCTAACGTAGCAGTAGCAGCCGTAGCAGCAGCAGCAGCAGCAGCTGTAGGCCTAGTAATGCCAACAGACACAATTAGTGCACAACAAGACTGGCATGCCAACCGATGAACAGACTGACAAACAGACAGTCAAAGTAATACCAGCAGACACAATTAGGGCACAAACGGAGTGAAAAACCAACCGACAAACAGACAGACACAGTAATAAAAGCAGACAAAATCAGGGCACAAACAGACTGCCATGCCAACCGACGAACAGACTGACAAACTGACAGTCACAGCAATACCAACGGACACAATCAGGGCACAAACAGACTGACAAACTGACAGTCACAGCAATACCAGCGGACACAATCAGGGCACAAACAGACTGACAAACCAACCGACCAACAGACTCACAAACAGTCAGACACAATAATACCAGCAGACGGTGTCAGGGCACAAACAGACTGACAAACCAACCGACCAACAGACTCACAAACAGACAGACACAACAATACCAGCAGACAGTGTCAGGGCACAAACAGGCTGACATGCCAACCGACGAACAGACTGACAAACAGACACAATACTATCAGCAGACTCAATTAGGGCACAAACAGACTGGCACGCCAACCGACCAACAGACTGACAAACAAACTAGCACGCCAACCGACCAACAGACTGACAAACAAACTGGCACGCCAACCGACCAACAGACTGACAAACAAACTGGCACGCCAACTGACCAACAGACTGGCATGCCAACCCACCAACAGACTAACAAACAGACTGGCACGCCAACCAACCAACGGCTGCCATGCCAAACGACCAACAGACTGACAAACAAACTGGCACGCCAACCGACCAACGGCTGGCATGCCAAGCGACCAACAGACTGACAAACAAACTGGCA
>JABMCL010000041.1:407500-410000 GCA_018857735.1 Alviniconcha marisindica
TCTCTCTCTCTCTCATCACACACCCCCCCCTTTTCACCCCCCCCCCACCCCCCCACACACACACACACACACACACACACACACACACACACACACACACACACACACACACACACACACACACACACACACCAGCCACACCCTCTCCACATTCTACACCAACGCTCCCCCACCTCAATGGCAGCCCGCGTCTTGGACTTGTCGTCGTCCAGCGCGGCTCGAACCTTCTCCAGCTGCAGCAACACGCTTTCCCACTGGGCCCCCAGCACCGCCAGCGCCTCGCACAGCTGCTCCAGCTCCGCACGCCGACCGCTAGCCGCCGCATCCAGCACCTCCACGTCACGGCAGCTGCGGTGCAGCTCGAAGGCGCACTCCAGGCACACAGGCTGATTGTGGTCGTTGCAGTAGCGCTGCGGCGTCGTCTGCGGATGGTTGTAGCACGCCATCTCCTCTGCTTCTTCGTCGTCCGAGGCGTCGGCCTTCTCCTCCGTCTTCTTCACTTCTCCTCCCGCTGATGGAGGCCGTCCGGGGCCGCGAGCTTTGCGGGCTCCCTGCGCGGTTCTGGGTTTGGGGTTCGAGATCTAGGGTCGGTGGGGATTTCTGGGGTTGCGGTTTGGGATCTAGGGTTGGTGGAGGCTTCTGGGTCTGAGGTGATGGGACCTGGGTCTGGGGTTTGGGACCTGTGTTTGGTGCTGGATTCTGACCTTTTTGTTGGGGATTTGAGGTGGGTGGAAGGTTGTGGGTTTGTGCTTTGGGATCAGGAGTTGGTGGAGGATTCTGGCTTTGGGGTTTAAGGGTGTATGGCTGGTTCTGGGTTTGCAGTTTGGCTGCTGGGGTGGAGGTTGGGTTCCGGGTTCTGGGTTTGGGATCTGAGGTTGGTGGGTCGCCTGCGTTGTTTTGTTTCTGTCCAGCTGCCGGGTTTCCTTGCCCGGCCCTCTGGGATGCTGATGGCAGCGGTGGCGGTTGCGACGACGTTGAAGTTGGTGACGATACTTTGTTCGACGCGAAGCCTTCCGTCACTTCTTTTGCAGTCTGTTGCGTAGCTGCTAACCCCGGTGATGTGGACTGCGTCCACCCCGCAGCTGTTGAGGTCTTCTCTGATGGCGATGCCCGGGCAGCCGACGATGAGTGGTCGTTGTTGGACGGCAGTGACAGCGATACAGCAGGAGACGTCCACACTATCTCCGATACGGGTCTCCTGGAGCTAGACTTTGCTTGCGAAGCCGTTTGCGCTGTAGGGGGCAGTTTATGGTTTCTCGGCGGGGCTTTCGGCGACGTGGTTCTTGCCGCATCGCTGGAGTTCACCTTCTGCTGGTGTGGTTGCTGGTGTGGTTGCTGATGGGGTTGCTGGTGGGTTTGCTGGTGTGGTTGCTGGTGGGGTTGCTGGTGTGGTGGAGGTGGGAGTGTGCGCGACTCCGAGCCTTCCTGGCCGTTCACCGTCCCCGTCTCTGGCTGCCTCTTGTCGACTCTCTGCTGGCTGCCTTGGCCACAGTTTCTTGCCTGGCTTTTGTCCACTGTCTTCCTTGGACCATGTCCGCTCTTCTGCTCTTTGTCTCTATGGCAACGCTTGGGTGCCACAGGGGGAGGCGGCTCAGAACCGTGCCTCGGATTCTGAAGAGTTCCCGAAAACGACTGACCGTCATTCTTCGCTGAGGCACTGTCTTCTACCGTCGAGTTCACAACAGTCGGTTGATTTTGTTGGGCGGGAAAGCTGTCTGTTTCAATGTCATCGAGGCTGGTTTGGATAGAGATTGTCTCGATCACCGAATCAAAATCTTTGAGCGTGTTTATGGAGTCCAGGTCCAGCTCCGCTTCAAAGGCCTTCCCCCGACTACCGTCAACGGGTGGAAAGACAGCAGTCTGGACGCTTGACATCGGTGAAGACATCGCCACCACCGATTTAGTCTTCTCTGCTTTGGAAGAGTTGTTTTGGATCTTCAGTGTCCCGCCTGCACTTTTGGGGGAAGCGCTGTCCGTTTCTCTGGACCGGTTCAGCGTCATTTCACTTCTGTCCGAGAAAGACAAGAGAGACGGTATCGTGAGCGCGGTTTCAGCTCCGGCTGTTCTCGTGCCTTCAGCTTGAAGGGAGACAACCCGTCCAGCGGTGGCGTTAGCGACGGGGTTGCCTCCCGTTTCCGATTGGCCGAGGCCGACGTTGCTGACGGACGCCGCTGGAGAACTCTCAGCGTTCTTGGAGGCACAGCCGTCACCACGTCCTCCTTTCGAACGATGCTCCGTTTTGGAACGGGTCGTCTCCGAAGCCTCTCGACTGCCAAAATACTCTATTACGTTCTCCGTCGATTTATTTTTAGCCCCGTGACGTTTCCCCATGACGTTGATGAGTGATTTGTGCACAGTGTGTTTCTTCTTCCCGCTGTCGGAGTTTCGCGCATGCTCTGTGCTTCTGTCGACTTGTGGAGTCGCCATGATGGCTGACGTCTGTGGATTGGTCTGTGCTGTCTGTTTCACTGCTTAGCGCAGGCCGTCGCCATGGTGATCT
>JABMCL010000041.1:415000-417500 GCA_018857735.1 Alviniconcha marisindica
CACAAGATATTAAACTGTCACCAAAGACGTAAACAATGGTGCTTTATCCATTAGTATTCAGGCATGAAAGACATGACCCATGATGATTTATAAATCAACATATTCTGTAATCAAAGATGATTTATCACACAAAATTCTGTCACCAAAGATTCAAACCGTGTGTGCGTGTGTGTGTGTGTGTGTGTGTGTGTGTGTGTGTGTGTGTGTGTGTGTGTGTGTGTGTGTGTGTGGTGTGTGTGTGTGTGCGTGGGGGGGGGGGGTATGTGTGTGTGTGAGTGTGTGTGTGTGTGTGTGTGTGTGTGTGTGTGTGTGTGTGTGTGTGTGTGTGTGTGTGTGTGTGTGTGTGTGTGTGTGTGTGTGTGTGTGTGTGTGTGTGTCCGTGCGTGTGTGAGTATGTGTGCTACTATACTAATAAATACTTCATTGTTACGAATCGTCTTGTTTCGTTCTCAGCGCGCTGAGCATTCACGTTAACGGAATCATGCGCTATAAACATGGACATCACCACACTCAATACAGCAGATCGTATAAGAATAAGGAAGATGGATGGATTCTCCCGATTTGTCCCCTAACTCGTTTGAAAGCAGCGCAGCGTTGTAAACGGACACCTGTAAACGGACCCCCCCACTCCCCCCCCCCCACTCCCCCCCCTCCTCCCTCCCCCCCCCCCCCCCCCCCCCCCACTCCCCTCCCCCCCCCCCCGAACCCACCCACCTACCAACTCGGTTGAAAACAGCACAGCGGTGTAAACGGACACCTGTAAATGGATTGCTCCCCCCACCCCCCCCCCCCCCCACGCACCTACCCACCCACCCACCAACTCGACTGAAAGCAGCACAGCGCTGTAAACGGTCATCTGTAAACGGACTGTCTCCCCCCCCCCCCCCACCACCCAGCCGCCGACCAACTCGGTTGAAAGAAGCACAGCGCTGTAAACGGTCACCTGTAAACGGTCACCTGTAAACGGATTGCCCCCCCCCCCCCCCACCCACCACCCACCCACCAACTCGAATGAAAGCAGCACAGCGCTGTAAACGGTCACCTGTAAACGGTCATCTCAGAGTTCAGGAGCTGTGTGAAAGTCGAGGTGGCCGTCCTGGGCTTTCCGTCCTAATGAGCCTGACGGTTTCTGTGGACGTAAAGCAACATTGAACCATGCTTCGGCATTGGTCAGTTTGTCCCTAATGTGTCAACCGACATCCGAGGACATTAAGCTCTACATCATCATCATCAAACGGATACCTGTAAACGGATTGACTCCCCCCCCCCCCCCCCCCCCGCCCCCCCCCCCCTCCCCCTCGCCCCCCGCCCCCACCTCCACCCCCATCCCCAACTTGGTTGAAAGCAGAACAACGCTGTAAAGGGACACCTGTTGCCTTAAGGGCAGCCTGCTATTTACACTGCCTTTGCGAACCACGGCGCGTCGCCGTTGATCCTTCGGTAACTATAGCAACAGTGCACTCACCTCTTCCTTCCTCCCTTCTCTCTTCCTTCCTTCCTTCTTTTAGCCAAGAGCGTTGTGCCAGCAGGGACTGTATTCCTCCTTCCTTCCTTCTTCCTTTCTTCCTTCCTTCCTTCCGCCAAGAGCTTTGTGCCAGCAGGGACCGTATTCCTTCTTTCTTTCTTCCCTTCTTCCTTCCTTTAGCCAAGAGGGTTGTGCCAGCGAGGACCGTATTCCTTCTTCCTTCCTTCCCTCCTTCCTCCCTCCTTCCGTCCTTTCTTTCTCCCTTTCGTCAAGAGCTTTGTGCCAGCAGGGACCGTATTCCTTCTTCATTCCTTCCCTCCCTCCTTCCTTCCTTTAGCCAAGAGGGTTGTGCCAGCGGGGACCGTATTCCTTCTTCATTCCTTCCTTCCTTCCTTCCTTCCTTCCTTCCTGCCCTTCTTTCCTTCCTTCCTTCCTGCCCTTCTTCCTTCCTTCCTTTCGCCAAGAGCGTTGTGCTAGCAAGGACCGTATTCCTTCTTCCTTCCTTCCTTCCCTTCTTTCTTCCTTCCTTCCTTTCGCCAAGAGCGTAGTGCCAGAGAGGACCGTATTCACGCCATCAATTCATTCCTCCGGGATCCAGACACGTCCATTTACTGCTCTCACAGCGAAGACGGAGCAACGAACGAACCCCTGTCGAGCCACTGAGTCAACGACAACGACCTCACATTTCTCGCTGCAGTCTTCCTCCCTGACTGGAGCTACTCCTTTGACTGCCACAGGGACACTGGAGGAGGCTGGCTGTACCCGCCTTCCACTGTTTTTGTCCACGCACTTTGCACCCCGAAATAGCCGCGACATCCGAAAGCTACAGTGCGGTGCTCGCTGTTCTGCTGTGGAGAGGAGATCAAACAAGAGCGAGTCTTGTGGGGATTGTATTTAATTATACAAATAAACATAGGTTTCGTTCGCGCGGTACCCACGACGAGTCACGAAGAAAGGAGTCTGGTTTGTGAGTGTGTGTGTGTGTGTGTGTGTGTGTGTGTGTGTGTGTGTGTGTGTGTGTGTGTGTGTGTGTGT
>JABMCL010000041.1:420000-425000 GCA_018857735.1 Alviniconcha marisindica
CATGTCGTTGTTTGTCACGCACCAACACACACAGTACGTCTATAAATACATGTCGTAGATTGTCACGCACCAACACACACAGTACGTTTACAAATACATGTTCTAGATTGTCATGCACCTACACACGCAGTACGTCTTTAAATACATGTCGTTGATTGTCACGCACCTACACACGCAGTACATCTATAAATACACGTCGTAGATTGCACGCACACACGCAGTACGTGTATAAATACACGTTGTAGATTGTCACGCATACACGCAGTACGTCTATAAATACATGTCGTTGTTTGTCACGCACCAACACACACAGTACGTTTATAAATACATGTTGTAGATTGTCATGCACACACACATGCAGTACGTCCATAAATACCTGTCGTTGATTGTCACGCACCTACACACGCAGTACGTCTATAAATACATGTCTTTGATTGTCACGCACCAACACACACAGTATGTTTATAAATACATGTCGTAGATTGTCACGCACCAACACACACAGTACGTTTATAAATACATGTTGTAGATTGTCATGCACCTACACACAGTACGTCTATAAATACATGTCGTTGTTTGTCACCCACCTACACACACAGTACGTTCATAAATACATGTCGTAGATTGTCACGCACCAACACACACAGTACGTCTATAAATACATGTGGTAGATTGTCACGCACACACGCAGTACGTCTATAAATGCATGTCGTAGATTGTCACGCACCCAAACACGCAGTACGTCCATAAATACCTGTCGTTGATTGTCACGCACCAACACACACAGTACGTTTATAAATACATGTTGTAGATTGTCATGCACCTACACACGCAGAACGTCTATAAATACATGTAGTAGATTGACACGCACCCATACACGCAGTACGTCTATAAATACATGTCGTAGATTGTCACGCACCTACACACGCAGTAAGTCTATAAATACCTGTCGTAGATTGTCACGCACCCACACACGCAGTACGTCTTTAAATACATGTCGTTGATTGTCACGCACCTACACACGCAGTACGTCTATAAACACATGTGTAGATTGTCACGCACACAGGCAGTACGTCTATAAATACATGTCGTAGACTGTCACGCACCTACACACGCAGTACGTCCATAAATACATATCGTAGATTGTCACGCACCTACACACGCAGTACGTCTATAAATACCTGTCGTAGATTGTCACGCACCCACACACGCAGTACGTCTTTAAATACATGTCGTTGATTGTCACGCACCTACACACGCAGTACGTCTATAAACACATGCTGTAGATTGTCACGCACACAGGCAGTACGTCTATAAATACATGTCGTAGACTGTCACGCACCTACACACGCAGTACGTCCATAAATACATATCGTAGATTGTCACGCACCTACACACGCAGTACGTCTATAAATACCTGTCGTAGATTGTCACGCACCCACACACGCAGTACGTCTTTAAATACATGTCGTTGATTGTCACGCACCTACACACGCAGTACGTCTATAAACACATGTCGTAGATTGTCACGCACACAGGCAGTACGTCTATAAACACATGTCGTAGATTGTCACGCACCTACACACGCAGTAACGTGGCTGTTTAGTTCAGTTCAGTGATGCTTTACGTCCACAGAGACCACAATGACTATGAGGGACGGGGGGAGCCCAGGACGTCCACCTCGACTTTCACACAGCTCCTGAGCTCTGTTCTCTAATGTTACTTTACGTCCACAGTGACCATAAGGACTTTTACTAATAGGGACCAGGATGGCCACCTCGACTTTCACACAGCTCCTGAGCTGTGGCCGAGATCTGGGTAGGTAGTGTTGCTTAATGTCCTCAGATGTCATATTAGGGACAAGCTGAGACCAATGCCGAAGCATGGTTCAATATAGCTTTACGTCCATGGAAACCAGAAGGCTCGTTAGGACGGACAGCCCAGGACGGCCACCTCGACTCTCACACAGCTCCTGAACTCTGAGGAGTTCGCTTCTTTCTTTTTCAAGTTCAGTGTTGCTTTACGTCCACAGGGACCGCAAGGACTATCAGGGACGAGGAACCCAGGACGGCCACCTCGACTTTCACACAGCTCCTGAGCTCTGTCTAACGTGACGGCAAGTAGCCTACGTGTGTTAGACAGTCGTGATGCTTCCTTCACCACTGAGATGTCTTCACAAATGATGAGTAGCGGGCAACGGAGAAGAACGACGACGACAACGGCAACAGCGAGAGAGAGAGAGAGAGAGAGAGAGAGAGAGAGAGAGAGAGAGAGAGAGAGAAGAGAGAGAGACACACACACACAGACACACAGACACACAGACACAGAGAGAGAGAGAGAGAGAGAGAGAGACACACACACACACACACACACACACACACACACACACACACACACACACACACACACACACACGCACGCGCACGCGCGCGCCCACACACACACACACACACACACACACACAGGAGGGGGAAAAAGAGACAGACACACCATGAAATAAAGACAGACAGAGACAAACAGAGACGCACACAGAGAGAGGGAGAGAGTTGGGATGGAGGGAGAGATTAAACACTGACAGCATCTCCCAACCACAGCCTAGTCAGTCGAAGGGCAGTATGTAAAAGCGACACATCACTACACACACAAGGCGCGGTCCCTTCGCCATTCAAATTCCGCTTGTTGACCCAGCGCCCCGTTAAACCGCTGTATCAAAAGATCGGCAAACAGCCCCTCAAACTGCGCCAGTCGGAGAGCATGCAGCCACTGTACGACAAGGTGTGCAAATATGAATCCGACATTTCCAACAGGGGAGAACAATGGTGCAGGTATGCATCAAGGCTGGTCTCCCTTTATATCTGCTTCACTTTTCAATGCGTGAAAGGGAGAGAACATTTTCTCATGGAGGACAACTCTCCTACGCCGCATAGTTTTGCAATTAGATGCAGAGGATGAACACGATGGAGAAAGGGGGAAAGGGAACAGGGGGAAGGGAGGGGAGGGTGGAGGAGGAGAGGTAAGCTTTTGTAGGTGAGGCTGCCTGTGTGGTGATGAAAGTATAGTGGTTACTTTCTGTATCAGCAGCTTTGTGTGTTAGGATTTATAAAGATTTTTTTTAATGCGTTGCTATGCACGCGCACGAAGAATATCTTCAAAGCATCAAATATTCGCTGCACCCCTTTTTGTTACCAAAGAAACGTGTCAGGCTTACCGTTGGTTTACGTGCAGTTTTCACGTAGATTAAAACGAACTCGAAATCAAAAGAAAATAGTTTGTGAATGCGGATTTTTTTTTTTTTTTGTTTTTTTTTTTTTTCGTTTTGAATTGAAATCGTCTTCTTTGATTAAGCTGGTTTATTCTTTTCTTTTACGTTTATTTGGTTAGTTGACCTATGGTTAGTTTACTTAGTGGTGTATCAGTCTCTTTGGCTGCTTCCATTGTGTCCTTGGGACGGGAGAAAATGTCTAGATCGTGTTTGTATGAATGGCTGTGGAGGATTTGTTTTTGTTTGTTTTTATATTATTGCTGCTGGTCGGTGTTCTTTTGTGTTATTATGGTTGTTACCTGCGTCCTTGTAGGAACGTGCGCGCGCGTACATATACACGCTCACACACGCGCGCGCTCGCGCGCGCACACACACACACACACACACTTACTCACTGGTAGGCACACGGTGATGCTGATTGTGTGTGTGTGTGTGTGTGTGTGTGTGTGTGTGTGTGTGTGTGTGTGTGTGTGTGTGTGTGTGTTTGTGTGTGTGTGTGTGTGTGTGTGTGTGTGTCTGTGTGTGGTGCTGTGTGTGTGTGTGTGTGTGTGTGTGTGGTGTCGTGTTGTGTTGTGTGTGTGTAGTTGTGTGGTGTTTGTGTGTGTGTTGTGTGGTGTGTGCAGGTGTGTGTGTGTGTGTGTGTGTGTGTTGTGTGTGTGTGTGTTGTGTGTGTGTGTGTGTGTGTTGTGTGGTGTGTGTGTGTGTTGGGTGCGTGTGTACGTGCGTGCGAGCGCGTGTGTGTTCGCGCATTCGTGCGTGCATGTGTGTGTGCTTGCGTGCCTGCCTATGTGTGTGTGTGCGTGTGTGAAGAACTATGAGCAGCATGCTATGTTGGTTTTGACCGTTGGAGTGGGTCTGGCAGGGCCAGGTAATGTCACGACTGACACCTGCCACATCCGACAGGCGAGATCCTGGACGCTGCACCCCCCCCCCCCCCCCCCCCCCCCCCCCCCCCCCCCCCCCCAGGTACCATTCACGTCTGTACAGCCGCCGCTGACGAAGGCAGATCTGGAGTTTAACCCACCTATTACAGTTCTTCGTGAAAGTCCTCCGCTGACGAGTAAGTAACTTGGTGTTTTAACCAGTCAACCATTACAGTTGTATCAGGGCCAGCCGCTGACGATAAGTAAGTAACTTGGTGTTTTAACCAGTCAACCAATACAATTCTATCAGGGCAAGCCCGCTGACGAGTAAGTAAGTAACTTGGTGTTTTAACCAGTCAACCATTACAGTAGTATCAGGGCAAGCTCACTGACGAGTAAGTAAGTAGCTTGGTGTTTTAATCAGTCAACCATTACGGTTATATTAGTGCAAGCCCGCTTACGAGTAAGTAAGTAACTTGGTGTTTTAACCAGTCAACCATTACAGTTGTATCAGGGCGAGCCGCTGACGAATAAGTAAGTAACTTGGTGTTTTACGCCCAGTCAACCATTACGGTTATATTAGGGCCGGCCCGCTGACGAAAGCCAGCATACATTTCGGAGCTAATGTGTTGTGAAGTTCCTGCTTCTGATCTGTATTTCCAGGGCATGGATAGTGAAGTGGACGGTGCCAAGACACGAAAGGCTGTGCAGGTATTAAGTGTGTGTGTTACAGCTGGCACCTAGGGAGTTTGCAGGAGCGCGCGAGAGAGAGTAAACACATATACACACGCGTGCGCGTACACACTCGCGCGCGCGCGCGCGCACACACACACACGCACGAACACACGCACGAACACACGCACACACGCACGCCA
>JABMCL010000041.1:430000-432500 GCA_018857735.1 Alviniconcha marisindica
CTCTTCGATATGCTGAAGCCAGTGTGTGAATAAATTAGCTGTATCAGCCTTTCTGATTACACTAACAGGTCCTCTGTTTGATCGTCCCTTGGGTTTGACAGGTGTAGAGGACTAATGTCACTGACCATCGTGGCGTTGATGTATACATGTACCCTCAGTTTCCTGTCTTGTCGGATAACTGTTGTTGCAAATGAGTCGGGTACCTGTTGTTGCCTCCCTTTTTACGCGTGACGTCAACCTAAGTCCTTACCTCCCTTTGTTTTGGGGCTAAATTGCACAGTCGCATTTAGGGGCGTGTTTACAGTCGGGTAAAATTAAAACATCTAGACAAGTACCAACCATTTAATTCAGATGTCAGTCGTAAAACGCATTAACATTACGATTTGTTAGTTTGCTGTTTATTGTGTTCAGGGAGAGGCCACGTTGAACCCAAAACCGATGGTTTTAATACAAAACTGACGAGTTAAACTAAAAACTGACGGTTTAAACACAAAACTGACGGTTTAAGCACAAAACTGACCATTCAAGTACAGATCGAACTGACGACTTAAGCGCAGAACTGACGATTTAAATACAAAACAGACGTATAAAGCTGAAAGCTAATGTGCCTATTTATCATGTCTGATATATCTATCTATCTATCTATCTATCTATCTATCTATCTATCTATCTATCTATCTATATATATATATATATATATATAGAGAGAGAGAGAGAGAGAGAGAGAGAGAGAGAGAGAGAGAGAGAGAGAGACAGACAGACAGACAGACAGACAGAGACAGAGACAGACAGACAGACAGACAGACAGACAGACAGACAGACAGACAGACAGACAGAGAGAGAGAGAGAGAGAGAGACAGAGAGAGAGAGAGAGAGAGAGAGAGAGAGAGAGAGAGAGAGAGAGAGAGAGAGACACACACACAGACACAGACAGAGAGAGAGAGAGAGAGGAGCAATAATTATGTTGAAAACTAATGTGCCTATTATAATTTATCATGGCTGAGCTCAAAAACCAGCAATATGTTCTGTTGCAAACTAATGTGCCTGATCATGTTACATAGGAAATTTCGAACAAATGACGGTGAACTGGGTAAGAATTTAACAATTTAGAAAAGAGCAAAGGTCTGACAGCAACAACTTAAAGAAAAACATGCAATGCGCAAATACCCATAATTATACAAAGTCAATGGTATACAAGCGTACAAAACATAAGAAAATTGACAAACATTTTCATACAAAGCATGGCAAAAACACACGCACCGCAAGATCGCGCGCACACGCACGCGCGCGCGCGCGCACGCACACGCACACACACACACACACACACACACACACACACACACACACACACACACACACACACACACACACACACACACACACACACACACACACACACACACACACACACACACACACACACACACACACACACACACACACACAAACACACACACGCGGTTAAAAAGAACGCTTATTTAATATGACAATACATTACATGCGTGGCTACATTCCGGCATATTCCAGGCTTTAAAGGGAAAACAGTTGCGACAGCTCTGGGTTCTCAACAGAAGGGAAACCGCAATTTCTGCGTCCGCCGGACCCCACTGCAGGACTCCCAGTGAGAGACAAGGCAGACAGACAGAGAATACCTGTACCTGGAATTCTGTGACGCGTGCCTGTGTGGCAAGGTAAGTGCCTCTGTCCGCCTGCTACGTTCACTTTCACCGGACCAGTATGCAACGACGGCAGCATTCTCCCACAGTGAACACGAGTGAACACGAGTGAACACGCCTTCTACCTGTAGAGGTTTTGTGGCAGTACCCAAACACATAAAAGGCTAAAAAGAACGCTATTTATCTGGACAAAAACACAATCTGCAACTTGAACATTTTACCTGTAGAGGTTTTGTGGCAGTATCCAAACACATAAAAGGCTCAAAAGAACGCTCTATATTAGGACAAAAACACAGTCTGTAAATTGAACATTCTTCCAAGCACTGGACAGGAAAACAACATAGCTCAACCAAAAACAGATAAGTGATTTAGCTTTTCATCTCATATTTCATCGTTATTCGCCGTTTAACTGTTGTTTAAGTGTTGTTTTGTAGCTTCATAAAAGGTGTTTTACCCCGACAATTTGCAGACTGTGTTTTGGTCCCTATAAACAGCGTTCTTTTGAACCACTTATGTCTTTGGGTCTTGTTTTACAACGCTAGCATCATTCTTGTTTCATATTTTGGTGGCAGTAGTTTACTGTGGTTTGAACATATGTGCATTGTTGTTAAAAAGTTCCTTAACTTTTCAGCTTGAGTATATAATGATCCCGTTCCTATCACTGAGATGTTATTAACGCGTCGAGGGGGGGGGGGGGGGGGGGGGGGGGGGGGGGGGGGGGGGGGGGCGAGGGGGGGGGGGGTCGTTCGCTGGACCAGTCCGATTGTTGTTTCGTTGCTAAGTGAATGGCGTTTCTTTCAACGACGAGAGGTCAAACTTATCAA
>JABMCL010000041.1:452500-538538 GCA_018857735.1 Alviniconcha marisindica
ATCCGATTCGCATCCGGTCCGGATCGGCCGGATGACTCATGCACACCGGCTTGCTTCCGGACCGGTTCCGTCGGGTTCTCAACTCAGATTCTCGAACCAGTTCCCAGAGCTGCGTAGCTTCTCAAATATGTTCCCAGAGCTTGCCATCGTCTTAAACTCATTCTCAAAGCTACCCAAAGTCTTACACTGGTTCCTAAAGCTGCCCAGCTTCTTAAACGGGTTCCTATAGAGCTACACTGTCTTCTTACTCATACCAGTTCCTTGAGCTACATTGTCTTCTTACCCATACCAGTCCCGAAGCTACCCAGCTTCTTAAACTGGTTCCGATACAGCTACATTGTCTTCTGACTCATACTAGTCCCTAAGCTACCCAGCTTCTTAAACTGGTTCCGATACAGCTACACTGTTTCAGAGCTCAGGAGCTGTGCGAAAGTCGAGGTGGACGTCCTGGGCTCCCGTTTCTAATAAACCTACGGTTTCTGTGGACGTAAAGCAACACTTCAACAGCTACACTGTCTTCTGACTCATACCAGTCCCGAAGCTACCCAGCTTCTTAAAATGGTTCCGATACAGCTACACTGTCTTCTGACTCATACCAGTACCGAAGCTACCCAGCTTCTTAAACTGGTTCCGATACAGCTACACTGTCTTCTGACTCATACCATATCCACACTCTTCTGACTCATACCATATCCACACTCTTCTGACTCATACCAGTCCCATGAGCTACACTTTCTTCTTACTCATAAACGTCCCTAATAAGCTACCCGCCTTCTGACTCATACAGTACCCACTCTTCTTACTCATACCAGTCCCATGTCTCTGATCATACCAGCTACACTGTCTTCTGACTCATACCAGATCCACACTGTCTTCTGACTCATACCAGTCCCATGAACTACACTGTCTTCTGACTCATACCATCCCATGAGCTACACTGTCTTCTGACTCATACCAGTCCCACTGTCTTCTGACTCATACCAGTCCCATGAGCTACACTGTCTTCTGACTCATACCAGTCCCATTGTCTTCTGCTCATACCAGTCCATGACTACACTGTCTTCTGACTCATACCAGTCCCATTGTCTTCTGACTCATACCAGTCCCATGAGCTACACTGTCTTCTGACTCATACCAGTCCCATTGTCTTCTGACTCATACCAGTCCCATGAGCTACACTGTCTTCTCTCATACCAGTCCCATTGTCTTCTGACTCATACCAGTCCCATTGTCTTCTGACTCATACCAGTCCCATTGTCTTCTGACTCATACCAGTCCCACTGTCTTCTGACTCATACCAATCCCATGAACTACACTGTCTTCTGACTCATACCAATCCCATGAACTACACTGTCTTCTGACTCATACCAGTCCCATTGTCTTCTGACTCATACCAGTCCCACTGTCTTCTGACTCATACCAGTCCCATGAACTACACTGTCTTCTCTCATACCAGTCCCATGAGCTACACTGTCTTCTCTCTCATACCAGTCCCATGAGCTACACTGTCTTCTCTCTCATACCAGTCCCATGAGCTACACTGTCTTCTGACTCATACCAGTCCCATTGTCTTCTGACTCATACCAGTCCCATGAGCTACACTGTCTTCTGACTGATACCAGTCCCATTGTCTTCTGACTCATACCAGTCCCATGAGCTACACTGTCTTCTGACTCATACCAATCCCATGAGCTACACTGTCTTCTGACTCATACCAGTCCCACTGTCTTCTGACTCATACCAGTCCCACTGTCTTCTGATCATACAGTCCCACTGTCTCTGACTCATACCAATCCCATGAGCTACACTGTCTTCTGACTCATACCAGTCCATGTGCTACACTGTCTTCTGACTCATACCAGTCCCACTGTCTTCTGACTCATACCAGTCTCACTGTCTTCTGACTCATACCAGTCCCATGAGCTACACTGTCTTCTGACTCATACCAGTCCCACTGTCTTCTGACTCATACCAGTCCCATGAACTACACTGTCTTCTGACTCATACCAGTCCCATTGTCTTCTGACTCATACCAGTCCCATTGTCTTCTGACTCATACCAGTCCCATGAACTACACTGTCTTCTTTCTCATACCAGTCCCATGAACTACACTGTCTTCTTTCTCATACCAATGCCATGAACTACACTGTCTTCTTTCTCATACCAATCCCATGGACTACACTGTCTTCTTTCTCATACCAATCCCATGAACTACACTGTTTTCTGACTCGTACGAGTCTCACTGTCTTCTGACTCATACCAGTCCCATGAACTACACTGTCTTCTGACTCATACCAGTCCCATGAACTACGCTGTCTTCTGACTCATACCAGTCTCTCGAGCTACACTGTCTTCTGACTCATACCAGTCCCATTGTCTTCTGACTCATACCAGTCCCATGAGCTACACTGTCTTCTGACTCATACCAGTCTCTCGAGCTACACTGTCTTCTGACTTATACCAGTCCCAGTATCTAGGCGGCTTCTTGGCGATACGTATCGTCTAATGGTTTGAATAACTGTGCTTACGTTACAGGCATATACTGCTGCAAAATTCAGTACCCAGAGAGCAGCAGTACTGGGTGCCAGAAGAATAGCCAAGGCCGCTTCACCAACGTCAACGTCATAAACAGCTGCAACAGTCTCTTGGTCACTCCCGGTCAGTCCGAATAATTTTATATTATACACTGACATAATTATTATCGTCTTCAGCCCTGGTTCACCAATTCCAAATTCCAATGTTTTATTTTATGTCTGTTCACATTGAAGTGATATTAGACATATATATATATATCCAAATCACGATTATAATAATAATAAAAGTATTTATAAAGCGCAAAATCTTGTCCCAAAAACCTATTCTAAGCTCATAGCATTATGGTACGACTGGATCACAAAAACTGTAAACGCCCCTCAGTTACTCCACTATGGCTGTGTTGGCCAGTTAAATCACTATTATGGCACGGTTGGATTACAAAAACGGTAAACACCCCTGAAGAACTCCGCTATCGCTGTGGTGGACAGTTAAATTACGGTTATGGCACGGTTGGATTACAAAAACGGTAAACACCCCTGAAGAACTCCACTATGGCTGTGGTGGCGGCCAGTTAAATTACGGTTATGGCACAATTGGATTACAAAAACGGTAAACACCCCTGAAGAACTCCACTATCGCTGTGGTGGACAGTTAAATTACGGTTATGGCACGGTTGGATTACAAAAAATGTAAACGCCCCTGAAGAACTCCGCTATCGCTGTGGTGGACAGTTAAATTACGGTTATGGCACGGTTGGATTACAAAAACGGTAAACACCCCTGAAGAACTCCACTATGGCTGTGGTGGCGGCCAGTTAAATTACGGTTATGGCACAATTGGATTACAAAAACGGTAAACACCCCTGAAGAACTCCACTATCGCTGTGGTGGACAGTTAAATTACGGTTATGGCACGGTTGGATTACAAAAAATGTAAACGCCCCTGAAGAACTACGCTGTGTTGGCGGCCAGTTAAATTACGATTATGGCACGGTTGGATTACAAAACCGGTAAACGCCCCTGAATAACTCCACTATCGCTGTGGTTAACAATTAGATCACTATCCAGCAAGGCTGGATTACAAAAACGCAACATGAGAGTTCCCATGACAATAATTTATAACGTGGAAACTCAGTAGAATTTGGGAATACGAAGACTCCGAGCAAGCCAACACAGCACCTACGACATGCTGGTCAGATGGAAAGCTTTTGAGAGAGAAGAGGAGGGCCTTTGAACTCAGCGCGAAAACCTGCATCACTTTTGGTCGGTTGCCGCTGTGGTGTATCGTGCTTTCTTAATTGAACTTTACATCACAATGCTGACACCGTGTGACTTCGACCGTCGCAGTTAATGAAACATCAAAGTGGCTCTCTTCGCTGCCCATCTTTAATGCAGGAGTCATTCTGGTGGTCACAGTGTAACCATAGGTATATGATCCCTTCCCCCCTCCATACCCCCTTCCCGTCCCTAATTAGCCTTATGGTTTTTGTGGACGTTAAGCACCATGTTTACCGTTAATGCTGACATGGGTATGCTCTTCTCTTTATCTATATAGTTAAAACTGAAAACCCATCTCTTGTCCTCTGCATACTGATCTGTACCAACCCACCACCAGTAATGCATGTATCTGTAATGTGCGTATGCGTGCGTGCGTGCGTGCGTGCGTGCGTGCGTGTGTGCGTGTCGTGCGTGGTGGTGGTTGCGTGTGGTGCGTGGTGCGTGGTGTGTGGTGGTGCGTGGTGGTGGTGTGTGTGTGTGTGTTGTGTGTGTGTGTGTGTGTGTGTGCGTGCGTGTGTGTGTGTGTGTGTGTGTGTCTGTGTGTCTGTGTGTGTGATGAAATGAGTGTCTCCTTATGTCTTTGTAAACGCTCTGGGCTCTTACGAGATGGGCCGCCATAACTAATCTACTATTATTTTATTATTATTATTATGTGTGTACTTTTTACAATTCATTTTATTGACTTACTTCTCAGAGTCCAAGTGCCCGAGAGAACGCCGACGTCATCTGTCTGCTACGCATGAGCGAAATCGTCTTGACGCAAAATCTCACGAGGAGAAACACCATCTCCACCGCCACCATCACCACTGATCACCATCAGGAACACAAATATTCCAGAGCTCAGACGCTGTGTGAAAGTCGAGGTGGACGTTCTGGGTTTTCGTTCCTAATAAGCCTACGGTTTCTGTGGACGGAAAGCAACACTTCAACCATCAAATATTCCCGATACCCACCAACTCCTGGGCAATACCAACGGCAGTATTATCAAATCATTCCAAAATAAATAGCAGAAGGTGCATGCATTTTCTTTGGAAAACAGCCCAGTGGGACTCAAACGTAAACGAACTGCTGAACAAGACATTATTATTATTAATAATAATAAAAGTATTTTAAAGCGCAAAATCTTGTCCCTAGTGATGTCATTCTGTTTCAGATTATAGTCCCTAGAGACTATTCTAAGCGCGCTCCCACACCCACACAACACAACACAGGAAGGGAAGGGTAGAAAGAGAATAATAAACACACGAGAAGACTGCTTCAGATTTCTAACCTATTTCCAAACGTTCAATAAAACATGAGTCATTAAAGTTATCATAGAGCCTGCAGGAAATTTGTTTGGTTCACATGCAAGCTCTCTCTCTCTCTCTCTCTCTCTCTCTCTCTCTCTCTCTCTCTCTCTCTCTCTCTCTCTCTCTCTCTCTCTCTCTCTCTCTCTCTCTCTCTCTCTGTGTGTGTGTGTGTGTGTGTGTGTGTGTGTGTGTGTGTATGTGTGTGTGTCTAGTGTGTGCGCGCGCGCGTACACACACACACAAACACGACTGAGTATAAAAATTGCTTCTTCTTATTTGCATATGTAAAAAGCATGCATCACACCCACGTCCTGTTGATTGACAACAACAAACTCGAGTATGTTACGTATATTCTCTTCATTTGGGGCCGAGAGAGTGAATACATTTTTATTGTGCCACAAATAACGGATTTGAAGAGAGTTCAGGACAAATTTATTCAAGGGGCAATACCTTTCAAGAAATATTATTTAAAAGTTTTAGAGGAGTTACTGCCCTTACATTGCCCTTGGCTTCCTACATGTATGTCTCTTCTTCATTATACTGTGGGAATCCCAGCAGTAGCACCTAAGCGGTCAATTTATGAGCGTTAAAAACTGTAAAATCAACCATTGTAAATTTCAAGACAATATTGGTCCAGAACCACTCTCTGAATGGTTCTAATTGATTGGTTTGTCTCTTAGTCTGTTCTGGGATGTTGATGCGAAGGCCTTAGCCTGGATGGTCGCTTTGAAAAACAGGATTAAAATCCATGCATCTGTTCCCATCTTGTGACTTTGTGTAACATGTTGCCCATAATAATTTTACAGGACTGGGTGTTAAGAACAAACCATGCCTCTCTGTCCTTGCGTCTGTTTGTTTCCTGTCTGTATGGCTCTGCTTGTCTCGATAGCACTCTACCACATAATTATGTTGTGTTTTGTGTTTAGTTGTGGCTGGTGTTGTAATGTACAAGTCTTAGAGCTAGTAAAAGTAACTATGTAAAGCGCCTATGCTTAGTGGTTCCTTTAGTGTTTAGATTGTAATGTCCTTATTTGGTAAAGGCTTTAAGACAAAGGTACGCGTTTCCCCCGCCGGGAGGGCACTTGGCATTCCAACCCCAAGCAGACCGCTTCCTTCCTTCCCTGTACTTTTTACCATAGCATTATTTAGTAGAATACAGTAGTAAAAACATGATGTCCGCAGTTCTTTTATTGATTATGTTGTACATCTAACTAACAATAGCAAAGAACATAACAGGTGTAATGGCAGATTTGCCTTGTACTTGGTTCATCACGCTCCCACAATTACACGGACATAATTATGTGAAACTATTTTCTATTTCATGCGAAGTGCATTCAACCTGAATGGGAACTAAACCCATTTGCTGACAACTTGTCCTTTTGTCGCAATATAGACACCAAACAAGCAAAACTCTAACACTGTCTCTCAAGCGCACTTTTTCTCTCTCCTTTTTTTCCCTTGGTCTTCTTTGTATTTTACAATTATAGTATTTTATGCACTTAATTACAAAACATGAAGTTGTGATTGTGACTGCATAAAATGTTAGTTAATTATGACTGCGCATTTTGTGAGGCTTATCAACGTTGCCTGTACGTTGAAGGTCTTTTAAATCATTCAATTGTTTTATGTACACATGTGCAAACCTGTGGTTGTGAATGGGTGTCAAAAAGTGAAGCTTGAAGTGTGGCGAGGGTGAGTTACGTTGACTTGATTGATTAAGACAACTGAGAAAAGACTATTGCCACTACAAGTATTGCCAGCATCAGTTCTGGGAAAGATATATAGCGCACAGCCTGATTGATGCGGCTTAATCATCCGAGCTTTAGGAGTGACTGAAAATTGTTTAGCCGTCATACTAATGAGCAATAAACAGTTTGTAGAAACAACCACATCAGCTGATGCTGTGGTGACCTAAAGTGTAGATATCATATGCATGTATATCTGGATGTGTTTGCTGCAACTCCAGCATCTACTGTAGACACAACCGGGCTGACTGTTGTAGCTAGCAGCTGCAAAATACGGCAGCATCTCCTTCAAGGACTTCAAATGAAGAGCCAAACACGCAGCAATGCACAGCAGCCATCACATCTTGCTCACGCACGAGAGAAGCTGAAAGACACAAGTCTGAAGATCCTGGTAATTGAATTGTTTTAATGGCGGCATTCAGTCAATAATGTTTGTAAGCAGAACACACCACACACTCGTCTCCACATCACGTCACAATACTTGCATGTGATTATAATGTCACTACCAGTATCACATAGCAAACTGTTTCACAAGTATTTACATCCAACTCTTTAAAAAACAAAACAAAAAGCATATCACTGTAGGATCTTACTGTCAGTGTCATCATGTCGTTTCGCTGTATAAGTACCAGCCAGGTCGTAATGGAAAAAGAAGCAATTTCCATCCAAGTCTACAGCATTTTCACAGGCCCACTGCCCGCCCCACCACAAACATGTGAAAGGTGTGCATCTCTCGCAGCAATCTGTTTCCCTCCACTTTTGTATGCTAAATAGAACAAGTAAACGGACCAGGACCAGAAACCAGTGACAAATTACATTCAAATTAGAAGATTTTTTATTATAATTTTGTGCCGAAGCTTGATCATTCTTCCGCCGATTTCGTTAAGGAAATGTAAACAATCAGACGCTACACTGGGCAGATCAGGGCATACATCTAATTACACCTAAAAACAAAAGTCCACAAAATGCAAATGGCGTGTGGCCGCCGCTAGCTTCGGTACAAGCCTGGCATCTTCTTCTCACTGAGCACACAAGACAAGAAAAGCCCGAGAAATGTTCTGCCACTCTTGGGCATGCACCTGCTCTAACTCTGGCAGTGTGCGTCACAGGTGCTCTGGGATGGCACCAAAGCCTGCGCTTCATTTCGTCACTTGTTTAAGTACATGCACGGGATACCAACTTTGTCAGCTTTTGTTTTGGGGGATGTAACTGGACGGATAGCCCCAATCTGCCCAGCATGACATTTGATTCTGTGTTTGATTAATGAAATAAGCCAAAGAATCACTGAACTTTGTTATGAAACAAAGAAACTCTTTCAGCTTTGTCTGAATAAAATTGGACACAGCTGTCTCAGCCTCGTCAGTTATTAATGTTGTTCAGCAAAACAAGCCAAAGAATCACTGAACTTTGTCATGAAACAAAGAAACCTTTTCAGCTTTGTTTGAATAAAACTTGACACAGCTGTCTCAGCCTCATCAGTTATTAATGTCGTTCAGCAATATAAGCCAAAGAATCACTGTACTTTGTCAGGAAACAAAGAAACCCTTTCAGCTTTGTTTGAATAAAATTTGACACAGCTGTCTTGGCCTCGTTAGTTATTAATGTCGTTCAGCGTGAACCAGTGCCCCTGGTGAGGTACTGGAGGGGATTGAGACCACAATAGGTGGGGGCGCAGAGGGAGCCTATACCTTGCTAACGCTACACACTGTCACCACCACAAGATTTTCTTTGCGTTAAGATGGGCAGCGCTTGCTTCACCAGCTGTGGCGGGCGAAGTCTTCAGAGGTTGTCTGTCAGCCAGAGCTGTGATCGCCTCCTTTTGACAGTCAGTACATGTCCTGTGTTACCAGACTTTCCTTTTCACAGTCGGTACATGTCCTGTGTTACCACTTTCCTTTTCACAGTTGGTACATGTCCTGTTACCACTTTCCTTTTCACAGTCGGTACATGTCCTGTGTTACCAGACTTTCCTTTTCACAGTCGGTACATGTCCTGTGTTACCAGACTTTCCTTTTCACAGTCGGTACATGTCCTGTGTTACCACTTTCCTTTTCACAGTCAGGATATGTCCTGTGTTACTAGACTTTCCTTTTCACAGTCGGTACATGTCCTGTGTTACCACTTTCCTTTTCACAGTCGGTACATGTCCTGTGTTACCAGACTTTCCTTTTCACAGTCAGGATATGTCCTGTGTTACTAGACTTTCCTTTTCACAGTTGGTACATGTCCTGTGTTACCAGACTTTCCTTTTCAATCAGGATATGTCCTGTGTTACTAGACTTTCCTTTTCACAGTCGGTACATGTCCTGTGTTACCACTTTCCTTTTCACAGTTGGTACATGTCCTGTGTTACCAGACTTTCCTTTTCACAGTCGGTACATGTCCTGTGTTACCAGACTTTCCTTTTCACAGTCAGGACATGTCCTGTTACCAGACTTTCCTTTTCACAGTCGGTACATGTCCTGTGTTACCAACTTTCCTTTTCACAGTCGGTACATGTCCTGTGTTACCACTTTCCTTTTCACAGTCGGTACATGTCCTGTGTTACCAGACTTTCCTTTTCACACAGTCGGTACATGTCCTAGTGTTACCAGACTTTCCTTTTCACAGTCGGTACATGTCCTGTGTTACCACTTTCCTTTTCACAGTCGGTACATGTCCTGTGTTACCAGACTTTCCTTTTCACAGTCGGTACATGTCCTGTGTTACCAGACTTTCCTTTTCACAGTCGGTACATGTCCTGTGTTACCACTTTCCTTTTCACAGTCGGTACATGTCCTGTGTTACCAGACTTTCCTTTTCACAGTCAGGATATGTCCTGTGTTACTAGACTTTCCTTTTCACAGTCGGTACATGTCCTGTGTACCAGACTTTCCTTTTCACAGTCGGTACATGTCCTGTGTTACCACTTTCCTTTTCACAGTCGGTACACGTCCTGTGTTACCAGACTTTCCTTTTCACAGTCAGGATATGTCCTGTGTTACTAGACTTTCCTTTTCAGTCAGTACATGTCCTGTGTTACCAGACTTTGTCCCTCAAGCACAACTTGCAACTCCTTTTCACAGTCCGTAGGTTCCTGCATAAACTGATGTCTGTCAATCACAACTGACAACCTCACCGTCAGTACATTCCTGTATTGCCTAATGTCTGTTAATCACAACTGACTTCTTTTCACCGTCATTCCATTCCTGTGTTACCTAATGTCTATCAAGCACAACTTACCACTTCACCGTCAGTACATTCCTGTATTACCTAATGACTGTCAGTCACAACTTACAACTTCTTTTTAGTCTATAGGTTCCTGCATAAACTGATGTCTATCAATCATATCAATCTCTATCAGTCATATCAATCACAACTGACAACTTCACTCTCATTATATTCCAGTATTACCCAATATGTGTCAATCACAAGTGACCTTCTCACCATCAGTGCAGTCCTGTATTACCTGATGTTTATCAATTACAACTGACCGCTTCTCACCATCAGTACATTTGTGTATTATCTGATGTCTGTCAATCACAACTGACCGCTTCTCACCATCAGTACATTTGTGTATTATCTGATGTCTATCAATTACAACTGACCGCTTCTCACCATCAGTACATTTGTGTATTATCTGATGTCTATCAATTACAACTGACCGCTTCTCACCATCAGTACATTTGTGTATTATCTGATGTCTATCAATTACAACTGACCGCTTCTCACCATCAGTACATTTGTGTATTATCTGATGTCTGTCAATCACAAATGACTTCTCACCATCAGCACATTCCTGTATTACCTGATGTCTATCAATCACAACTGATCGCTTCACCATTAGTACATTCCTGTTTTACCTCATGTCCGTTAACCACAACTGCTTCTTTTCACTGTCAGTAATTTAGTTAGTTGGTGCTCAAAGCCCAGTCAATCAAAGAGGGTTGTATCAGGGTGTTTCACTGTCGGTACATTCGTAACCCAACGTCCATCCAGCACAACCGGCAACTTCTTTTCACAGTCCGTACGTTCCTGCATTACCTGACGTCTGTCAGCCACAACTGCGGTTGCTTCTTTTCACCATCGCTGCACATCCCCAGTAACTAGTACAACTCATTCTCTCCAGCAAGCAGCGGAAGCACGTTTCATTCCAGCGTCGCCGAGTTTCAGTCTGTGCGCAAAGCACAGAAAGAGGAAACTGGACAGACAGTAAACGTCTACTGAGGGTTATGGTCAACTACCTGTGAGCAATTTGTCAGGCCACAGCACCCAGCATACACTTGCGCAGGTAAACATAATGCCCCCTTTTGCTCCATGTTACTTTCACGCATGCCAAATGTTTCGGTTTTGACACAGAAAATGAACACTATGAACATGCGGATGGTTTTGACAAATGCAACCGAATGACCATTCTGTGCCGTGTAATTGTTTTGGAAATACATCGCGTTATCGTCTATCTTGGTTTTCCTCACAGCTGAAACAGAGTTAGTAAGGTTCACACAAACTGTTCGCTCCAAAATTCATAAGTTTCCAGACCAAGTTCTCCCTCTTCCAAATTCAAAGACCAAACTGAACAGCCTACTAAACCTACTAACACTGGTTTGCCACATACGATGCATGTACATCCCTTGTGTCATAGTTTATATGCCAAAGGATTGCCATTTCATGATCATGATTAATATCAGCCAAAGTAAGCATGAAGCTACTGGCTAGTTATTCTGCCTTTTTAAATTGGCAGCAAAAGTCCAAATTCACAAACTTTCAAAGACCTCAGCTGACGTAATAATTTTTCACACTTTTCAAGGCCTTGAAAACAGCAGATCCTTTTTCTCAAGCTTTCAATAAACTTCAAAGACCATATAAACACTGGCAAAGTGAATGGTTTTGGCAGCAGTGACGTTGTTCAAACTGACCTATGTCCACATGCACGGCTGACTAGTAAGAGTGTGTTTGATTTCTGAACATCATTCTAAATACCTGTAGCTGCAGAGTATTATATAACACATTGAGCCTCAAAAAGGAAGAGAAAAAAGAGAGAGAAAAAAGACCACAGATCTTGTAATGGTTCACTACAGTATTTTCCATTAAAAACCATGACACCTGACAAAATCAGACACAGTTACAAAACACAGATATATCAGTGGATGGTTAGTTGTCTATATTGATCTCATTTTGAGAAACACAAGACTTTAACAACAAAGCTACACTGCTAAATTAAAACCACATCCCTCGCAGGCCAAACCTCTTGAAATACATTTTTCGTACAAAACATTCATAAAACAGTGATACGACAGCCTAAAACAAGTCAAGTGCACAGCCATACACACCTCACAAAAACTGCAGCATCTAAACTCCTGCCGTGTAAATATCTGTACACCCTGACACACAACTCACTCATAGGTCTACACACTTTGTGCTACTAACGTTCACTCGGATTTACAAATGACATGTATTTAATTATAAAATGCACGACATGCTGCTGACACGCACACGCTGACACACACATGAAATCAGCAGCAGCAGCCACAAGACATCCGCTTTCAACCCCTGGATGAAGAACAGGCACAGTGCAGTGCCGAGTCAGCGCTGTATGGCACCAACTGGAACAACTGAGAGTGTAATGGCAGTGGCAGCAGAAAGATCAATGTTACCCATGAGAGCGCTTCTGGAATTTGGTGGCCAACATATTGGCTGTGGAAAATTTCAATGTTGGCTGTGGAAAATTTCAATCCAGCTGCGCTCAGTCAAACAGCGGGTCTGTTTCTCCATTTCATCAGACCGATTTCACCAAATGGATTCCCTCTGTCAGTGTCCGAGCCTGTGTATATATTATATGCCTGCGTGTGAGAAGTAAGTTGTAGGGATGGACTGCCAGGTAGTAAGCCGAAGGAAGGCAAAGTAATGTGGTTAACAAAGGTTCAGGGGGACACCTTCCATTTGTGCTACAGTACCTCCCCAAACAGACCCAGTATCCAGTCAGTTACATCATGTAATGACTCCCTATGTTTGCCTTAAGAAGTTAAGGAATGGGCCCGCCATGGGATTGGGGGTGGGGGGGGACGTCAAATGCTGACAGGTGAATCTGCGTGGTGCGATTTAATCAAGAAGGGGAGGAAGTGGGGGGGGGGGGGGGGGGTTCAATTGCTGACAGGTGACTCTGTGGGGTGTGAGTTAATTAAAGAAGGATTAATCTAAAAATCTCTGTTCAAATGCTGACAGGTGAATCTGAGTGGTGCGAGTTAATTATAAAGGATTACTCTAAAAACCTCTGTTAACTGATGAAGTCAGACTGTATCAAAGCATTGCAATCACCTCCAATAGCTGGCATATTGGGCAGCAGGGATTGCTCAGTGGTAGGGCACCGGACGTGTGATCAAAAGGTCGCAGGTTCAATTTCTGGCAGGAGTGGCCGGCGATTTTTCTTCTCAAGACTCATTTTTCTGTGCAGACTTTTATTTCTGTATACCCGTGGCTACCACAGTAGCACATAAAAGATCCCAGTCACTCTGCCTAAAGTGCAGGTGGCAGGTTACAGCTAAACACACATGCACACTGCGTACGTGGCTTCAAATAACTCTGTAAACTGGCACATGGTGCATACAGAACGCATGGTGCATACAGAACATGTGCCAAGATGGCAGTAGTTTCACGTGGCACCAACCAGGTAACAAACAGCACTGTAAACGTGTCACTTCAGTGGATATTCAAAACACGCTGTGTAAAGCTACAGTCACTCAAAGTCACACGTGACTAGAGCGCAGTGCATCTGCTCAGAAGCAGAGGATGGCGCTAAGTAAAAATGATCATCAACTGGTATAAAAACGACCCATCTAATCTAATCAGTCTTATGTACACAATTCAGACAAGCGCTCATCTGGGCAACACTGCGACACGAAAAACCCCACAAAACATTCACCTTTCTTTTTTTTTTTACCTGGCATAGTCACAAAATTTGAAACATTGGACTTACAGAACACATAACAATTCCAATACAGAGATCACCCTAAATATATGTCTACAGGCAAACTGAACAGGTCTTTTGATAAACCAGTTGGTAGCATTTTTTATCCCCATTTTTTTTCAAATTTCTTTTTACAGAGAAAAAGAGAATGAAAACTCCCACGTGGAAATATTTCGTATCATTACATTTCATCAAGGTAAACAAATGACGGCAAAAATCATTGCCGCTGACAGACTTTCCAGCGGAACAGAAGAAGTAGTTAGGTCTGTCTTCCAGCTGAACTGACGCAGTAAACAAATCTGTCATATGCTAATTTCATGCAGCAAGGTACACTACTCTAGCTGAACGCCCACACTGTCGTCAAATACCCACAATTCAATAAACAGTGCGAGGCTCTCAAAGTCATTCCTGAGATGATCTATTCTCATTGCACTTTGCAATGACACAGGTACATGCTGTACAAACCAACAGGCTGTATGCATCGTGGACGCAGTACATACAGGACAGTTTTCAAAACGCTGAACTGAAAAATGAAAAAATGGTGTGCAACCCATCATCCCAACGCTGTACCAGTGAAAACCCTTTGCTGGAAGCGCACACTCAAAACGCCGCTCCTGCAGAAAATGCTCAGTGAGCAATTCCCCGCGGGGAGCACTCACAATGCAATAAAAAATATCTAAATTATGCATGGGAGTCGTACCATACATCAGACAAAAGCAGACTGGTTCATACATTAAGGGAAACTGAAAATGCTGAAGTGAATCTGAACACATCTCGAAATATTTGTTAAAAAAGAAAAAAAGCTTGTGTTTTATTATGTGACACAGAACAGCGCTGTACTGCTCTTTCATTCTGGTGTTCTCGAGGCTGAACCTGCCTTTAAAAGCATCAACAAACAAAACCAGACAAAAGATATCATTTAACAACAGGATTCTAGCCAGGTTTTGGAGGCACTTTGGCATTAAAGATAAACACAATGAAAATATATCAAACGAAAACAACTACTTTTTTTTCAGTGGATGTTTCAATTTTATTTTCACTTTTATACCACATCAATAATAACTTACATTGGGGTGGAATTTCTGCATAAAAAGATATCATAAAAACTGACAGCACCAAGAAGACAGAAGACAGAAAGAGACAGCGTCAGAGAGGGAGAGAAACTGAATTGGTCCCGATGTCCACGTCACTTGTCCCGATTTTCCTCCCCAAAAAAACCCAGCGTGGAAGCATTTGGGGAATTACACCTCCAAACATTATAACGTAGCACGCATACAAATTCGATATTCTTACAACCTAATTACTCAGCACAGAATGTATGAAGAGAAAGAAAATGCGCACAACTCTTCCGTGGATTTTGGTTTCTGCCCAAACAAAGAGTGTAAAGCTTATGATCCCGCATGCACGCTGAGAAGAAAAAGGGGGGAGTGAAAGCTGATAAACTCTCCGGGAAAATTAATTACCTCGCCCTAGCCGTCCTAGCCCCATCCACAGCAGACACGGCAATGACAAACTGCTGTGACAAGTTCGTTCAACTTCAACGGTGGTGAGTCACATTGGTGAAGGTTGCTGCCATAACCCATCTTATCCCTACTAGCCGACTATAAGCCCGACACCGAAACGGTACTGTCCTTTCACATGATTGGCGTATCCGCTGAGGGCGAAGGAGAAGGGGAACGGCTGGAGTTTCTTCTCCATCACAGCTCCTATGCACCAGTTGGTGTCCAGTTGGGCTGAAACAAACGTCAACACCAAAACAAGGTCAACACCATAATAAGAAGATTATTTACAGCGCCCAATCTCAAGAGCCCAGAGCACTTGCTAAGACATAATAATATCTTATTCCCATCACACAAACACACACACACGTTACAAACACAAGCATTTCTGGAGATGGGCTGGTAAAATGAGAAGAAATAAAATGACATAAAACAACAAATCAGTATGCAGAAAACAAAACAAAAAGTTGAAGCCGAAGTGCACATCAGCCTGCTAGGTGAATGATCCCTGACCCACCAAAGCAACTTATCGTAACCAGTACAGTTTCATGCAGCACTAAGCCTTTGATTTGTCCCCCCCCCCACCCCCCCTCCGAAAAACCTGGATGATTCTCTCCCTGAAAATTCTGCCCAAAAAAAAGTCATAGCAATGTAAGAAAACTCCCCACAGCTGCATGTCTACAGACAGAAACACTCAATCCTACAGCACTAGACCTCAAGCAGGGTCCATGCAGGATCTGTAGTTCAAAATTAAAGACCATCTTCACACACCCAGACTGCACAAATAATTTGAACAGTCTAGTAAGCTTCTACATCTCCTTTTCATCATCCACCATCTGTCCTCCATGTGGATGTTTTTTTGCAAAAAAAATCTTTGTTTTTCAATCCTGTTATTTCTTCTTCTTTGTTTTCCAATATCATTACCTGTGTGTGTGTTTTCCTTTGTTTTCCAGTCCTTTTTTTTTTTTTTCTTCTTTGTTTTACAATCCCCATTCTGCATATTATCTGTTGACCATTATCATCAAATTCCCAAACTTTCCACACCCTTGTCAAAAACAGCCACTCTAGCCACCTTGGCCGAACCTGGAAAAATGCAACCCCAGCTTCCCAAATTTGTCAAGCCCACCACTGACCTCTGAACGTGGTGTGTGCGTTGGGGATTTCCACCTGGTACCCAATGGTGGCCGTGCTCTCCTGCAGTCGCAGACTGGACTCCAGCTCTGCCGCCATGGTCAGCTGGTCACTGATCTTCTGGACGTAGCACGCGTGCAAGTTGCCCGCCAGTGGACTGACGTTGGCACTCGCCTGCCAGTTGTCACCTAGGGAACAGCTCTCCTCTGTCAGTTCTCATCTCACCATTTCAGCAACAATAGAGGAGAGGTGAGAAGAGTGAAAGGACGGTGTACTGCTGTATGCGCTGTTGCCGCTCATTCAGTCAATCAAACAAATGGTACAGATCATGTGGTGCAGACCTATATATACACACTAAGTTCCAAGTGTCTTTGCCCTGATATAACCATAATGGTTAAATGGGCATAAAACAGCAAGTTACTTACTTACTTACTTACTCCAAAAACCTCATGTACAATAATTATATTGTAATAGTAAATACTAACGCAAAGTACTCATGTATGCCCATAAATCACACACACACACAGCAGCCACAGGATGATAATATATGAAAAATGAAAGGACACTATTTACAATTCTGAGAAAAGGACAGTCACAGTGAAAAAACCAGATTTCAGTTTGGAAAGGTGTCTTGGGTGCTTGCATGTCTGATGAGTGAATTAAGGGAGCAAGTTCCACGATTTAGTAGCAAAGCAGGAGAATGCACAGTCACCTTTGTATTTTACAGTGCCTTTAAAAAAAATATTATTGTATTACCATGGTCAGCTGGTAACTGATCTTCAGGGTAATACAAAAAAAATATATATTAAAAGGCACTATAAAAAGCTAGTCACTCATGTAGAATCACAGGCGAGCGCAGTGAGTCTGCTCAAGAGTGGAGAACAGTGCTATACAAAAGCGATCAACATCAACACCTTTATTTAGTTTTGCAAGCTGACTTTCAGAATAGTCAGCACGAGGGTATTGTCCAAGAGCAAGCTTACCTGTCAATCTGCCAGCCAGTGAGAGAACAGAGATCTCGCCCCCGGGAACCTGTGGCCCAAACTGGTATAAAAGCTCGCCACCCAAGGCAAGATTTGACGTTATCCGTTGAAGATACTGACCAACAAAGAGCCCTGAAATCAGTGAAACAGTGACACAGGTAAGAACAGGTATAACTGTACACTGTATGCATAACTGTATGCTGTACACATAACTGTGTGCTGTACACATAACTGTGTGCTGTACACATAACTGTACACAATATGCATAACTGTACACAAGTCTCAAAACAGGGGAGCAAGAGGACAGGTGGGTTAACGCATGTAACAATGGACAAGACGATGCTGGTGAAGTTTAAAGCGCTTAACCCCTGCACTGCCAGGCTTTGCGCATGCCATATGCCAGGGAATTTTTTTGAGCAGTTTATGTACTTACACTCTGTTTCATGTAACTCTCTCAGTTTAAGGAATATAACTATAAATACATTACACTACAACCCTGATTGGATTTTTTTTAAATAATTTATATTGGCACTGTCAAAAATAAAGAAAGATTGCTACTTTCATTCTCCAAGGGGCCGTGTGAATCATTCTTTATTCACCACATTATTTTGGAAAAATATCACCATCTTCTTCCTCCCCACTATTACCCGGACTTTCATCACTGTTTGACACCACTACTGACATCATTCAAAATTTCAAGTGCAATAAGATGTGAATGATACCTTCTTTGATCAGGAGCTATGACGCAGAAATGACAACAGAGCAAAACATTTCCAACAACAACAAAATATGCTCTCAGGCCACCATAAAGGAAGAAGATATAAGGGAGGTCAGTCTAGCTGCCATGCGTATGCCTGCAAGTCATTTCCCTTCAACTACACAACCAAAAGTACACTTACCAACAGCCCAGAAATCTTCCAGGACTGGGCATATGGCGTGCACTGTGGGGCCTGGAAATCTTCCAGTGTGACCCCTGACTGCTCACACTGTCAAAACTGCATATGGCGTGCACAGTGTGACCCAGAATTGTTTCCAGGCCAGGCAGTGAAGGGGTTAGCGTGATGCAGGTAAGTAGTGTCAGTGTGACCCCTGACTACTCACAGTGTCAATACTGAGCCGACAGAAAAGGGCGAAAATTGGACAAAAATGGACAATAATCATACACTAAAGACCCAGCTAGGATGGGAAGACACATGGGTCCCGCACCATGACACCAGCAACAGTTGGACATGTTTCACTGTGATGCTTCGTGAGGCAGAAAGTAGCCACACACACACACACACACAAAAAGACCCACAAAAGGTGCCATCTGTAGTCCCAGACATTTTGTTCTTCTTCCTTTGCTGATAATATGTGTAGACAACTGTCTTAGGTTTGGGATGATTGTAGAGTGTGGAAGAAAGGCTTTGCAAACAACTCACTCTTTGTTTGTGATGCCAGACCGCTGAAAAAGGTTGTTTAGAAGAAGAAGAAAAAACTGCATACCATTATGGAAGACACTGAGGAGGCTGGAGTGGAAATCTGGATCGTGAGGAAACTCTAAGACAGCTGGTAGAAGCTAAGAATGCCATCACCTATGCCACGGAAGCTGGAGTGGACATCTGGATAGTGAGGAAACTCTAAGACAGCTGGTAGAAGCTAAGAACTCCATCACCTACACCACGGAAGCTGGAGTGGACATCTGGATGTAGAGGAAACTCTAAGACAGCCGGTAGAAGCTAAGAACGCCATCACCTACGCCACGGAAGCTGGAGTGGACATCTGGATGGAGAGGAAACTCTAAGACAGCTGGTAGAAGCTAAGAATGCCATCACCTATGCTACGGAAGCTGGAGTGGACATCTGGATGGAGAGGAAACTCTAAGACAGCCTGGACTGGACATGTGGATGGACAGAAAACTAACTAGGACAGCCCGGAGAAGCCGAGGACCACCATTACCTACACCAAAGGCCTCTGGACATCTGGGTTACCCACACCAAGAAGGCTGGAGTGGACATAGTGAGGAAGAAGAAGAAGAAAGGCAACTGACCTGAGCCACTGACGATGTCCATGTTGCCTGCAGTGAGGGAGGCAGTGTAGTCTGTGCCCCTGTAGTCCGTTGTGCACTGGGAGGCCACGCACTTGTTGCTTTGGATCTGCAAAGGACAGCAGCACAGACACTGAGGTACACACAATGCACTGGAGGCCTCTGTGGTCCGTTGTGCACTGGGAGGCCGCACATTTGTTGTTCTGGATCTGCAAAGGACAGCAGCACAGGCACTGTGGTACACCCACAGAGCACTGGAGGTCTTTGTGGTCTGTTGCTCACTGGAAGGTGATACACTTGTTGCTCTGGATCTGTAAACAACAGCAGCACAGGCACTGAGGTTCATGACAATGCACTAGAGGTCTTTGTGGTCTGTTGTCTGGATGCTACACACTCATTGCTCTCAATCTGTTAAGGCCAGCAGCACAGGCACTGAGGTACGTGGAAATGCACCACCATCTGAGCACTGGAGAGGACAGCAGCACAGGCACTGTGGTACATGACAATGTACCAGAGTCTAAACACTGGAGAGGACAGCGGCACAGGCACTGAGGTACATGACAATGTACCAGTCTAAACACTGGACAGCACAACAGCACAGACATGGAGGTACATGACAATGTGCCAGAGTTTAAACACTGGACAGCACAGCAGCACAGGCACTGACTGGGGTACATGACAATGTACCAGAGTCTAAACACTGGACAGGACAGCAGCACAGGCACTGACGTACATGACAATGTACCAGTCTAAACACTGGAGAGGACAGCAGCACAGACACTGAGGTACATGACAATGTACCAGAGTCTAAACACTGGAGAGGACAGCAGCACAGGCACTAATGTAAATGACAATGTACCAGAGTCTAAACACTGGACAGCACAGCAGCACAAGAAGAGGTACATGACAATGTGCCAGAGTTTAAGCACTTGAGAGGACAGCAGCACAGGCACTGAGGTACATGGCGATGTACTAGAGTCTAAACACTGGAGAGGACAGCAGCACAGACACTGAGGTACATGGCGATGTACTAGAGTCTAAGCACTGGAGATGACAGCAGCACAGGCACTGAGGTACATGGCGATGTACCAGAGTCTAAGCACTGGAGAGGACAGCAGCACAGGCAGAGGTACATGACAATGTACCAGAGTCTAAGCACTGGAGAGGACAGCAGCACAGACACTGAGGTACATGGCAATGTACTAGAGTCTAAACACTGGAGAGGATAGCAGCACAGGCACTGAGGTACATGACAATGTACCAGAGTCTAAACACTGGAGAGGACAGCTGCACAGGCACTGAGGTACATGATGCGTTAATCATCAAGATCACTAAAAAGTGGTATGAAGAGGTAGAGCGCAATGCGTACATGCCATCACACGACACTTCATCACATTTACAGTGTCTGAGAAAATTGCAATGTTAAAAGTTTGACACACCCACACACTGGACCAAACCACCAGCAGGCCAGCAAATGCAGATCATCAAAAAAACAAAAAAAAACAAGAACCTAGTTACACATGTATTATAACATTCAGAGAAAGGTCAAACTAAAAGAGAGAAGAAGAAAAGAAAAAGAAGAAAAAAAGAAAAAAAAAGCATACCTGTGCTACGCATTTTGTTCGTAACCGCTCCGAGAAAGCGTGGATGATGTTGGCATTCAGGTTTCCACTGGGGTCTATGTCACCAATCAGAATTGGAAATGCCTGAAGAAAAAAAAGAACACACAATAACAACAATGATAAAGGGGATTTCTATAGCACCCATCTACCACACAAAGTGTTAGTTAGTTAGTTGCTGTTTTGAGCCCAGTCAACCACCAAGGGTTATACATCAGAGTTAATCCACACAAAGTGGGAGTGCAGGGTGCTTTACAATAACAACTCCTACCCACAGATGCAAGACACACGTCAGACAGGAAGATAAGCATGGCTGTGAAAGAAGATGGTTCAGAAATAGTTACTGAACAGGTGCATCTTGAAGGTGGCCTTAAAAGAGGAGGAAGAATCAATGAATGGAATTTACTTTCATATGCCTGATTTGCATGTACGTGGCTTAGCATGCGTTACGTAAGTGTTGCAACGTGATGAGATGTCTGTCATTATCTGCATCAGTCCATGAATCACTCTGGCTTGTCCTTTAAACTATATTAAAGAAGCACCAGCATACAAATTACAATGATATAATTATAAATGCACACATCAGTTCTTGAGCAGAAACTGAACTGAATGACATATGCTTGGGGGGTTGGGGGAGGAGTCAAACCATTGTTCTGACCTCTTCCTATCACTCTATGGGGGCGGGGATAGCTCAGTGGTTAGAGCGCTGGACTCGTGACTGAAAGGTCGCGGGTTCAAATCCCTGCAGAAGCGGCGGGAGAATTTTCTTCTCCAGGGTCGACTTTCTGTGCTGACTCTAATTTCGGTATCCGTTCCACCCCCGTTACCGCAGTAGCACATAAAAATCCTGGTCATTCTGCCAAAAGTGCAGGTTACAGCTAAACATGCATACACCTTACGTATGTGGCTTTGCATGAAGTGACATGGTGCATGGTTAGGGTTAGGGTTAGTTCTGTGGCTGCAGTTTCATGTGGCACCAGCCATGCCAGCGCTGTAAGTACACTTTGGTGGATATTCAAGAAATGCGCTATAAAAAGCTTGTCATTCATGTAGAACCACATGCGAGCGCAGTGAGTCTGCTCAAGAGAGCGGAGAATAGTGCTATATATATAAGTGATCATCAATTAATCAATCAACCTTCTATCCAATAAAAGAACCTTCTACCCCATTACTAAAGTACGTGAATCAAATTGAGAAGAAGAAAAAAAGTATATCAAAACCCAATGCCTCCTAAACTGCAACAATGACAGACGGCAACTGATCAAGCAAATATTGATGGAATTAAATGCTCTGTCACGAAATACAAAACTTTTTTTTTTTAAATCAACAAAAAAGAATGTGTTGCAACAAAATCCACACAGTCAACATTACACAGTTCATTTAATGACAGACTACCACCATCCCACCCCACCCCGCCCCAACTTGCCTCTTGTGGTGAAAACTGCTGCGTGCCGACGTAAGTACAACCAAATCTGTAGCCCGAGGGCTGAAAGGTTGCCAAGGAAAGGGTGTGGCTGATCTGAAAATGGCTGGACAGACCTTTAGACACAACCAGCTTCCCACCTTCAAAGATCTGTGGAAACACCTCTGCAACAGAAAACCCACAGATCTGGGTAAGTCAGTATCCAGTTCTTTTTTTGTGTTCTAATCTTACTGTTCATTTTAAATCTGAGAAACCCATGAAAAACACAACAAAAAGCACACAAAAACAACCAGTAACAAAACGCTGTTAGAATATTTTTTATTATTGTTTATAATTATATTGTACCTTCCAGATCCACTGGATTTTTTTCTTCCTCCTTTTCTTTTCTCTTCCTGCATGCCTCTTCCAATGGGATATTTTCGTTTCGGGTTAGAAATCTTTGTTGTCATGCCTCAGCAAACTTGTTCTCACATATTGACATAAGTGAGGCAGAGAAAGGACATGAATTGGACAGAATTTTTATTTTTTATTTTTAAAGTATTTACACCCAGTTATATCAGGATGAGAAAAGACAGTCTAATTAAACCCAGTCACTGGAGGGAGGTGGAGGTGGGTTGGAGGGGAGGTGCAGGTGGATAGATAGAAATAACTAAGAACGTACACATAATAAAAACAATTGCAAAAGTTGTATGTTAACACTGAATCAGTGAATGTATCGTTTCATTTTGTTTAAAAAAAAAAGAAAAAAGGATAAATTTTATTTCTCTGTTTCTTTTAATGTTTTATACAGATTTTTAGCTGTAATTGGCTTTATAAATAAGTTTATCTCAATATGATTAATGCAGAAAAAGAAAAGAAAAAAACGACAACTGCAACTAAGCTGGTGGTCACAGAAACAAGTCAAAGAACACATGATCCAGCTCCAAGTCCATGCCACTAAAACAGTCACAAAGGACACAAATTGCCACAAAGAAAAAAATTTACATTCTCCTTTCCACTGTTATTGTTATGATGGCAACATTTGTTTGCAGCTATTAATCAGTCTGTGACTGGTATCAGACAAATTTGGTGGCTGCACTGAGGCAGTGAATTTCTTTCCAGATTCTTTCACAATGAGTTGAATTAGCCAATAGAAAATTGCTGGTGATAAACAGGGAGGACAATTGTGGTCATTTTCTTCACTGCAACAGAGCTGCACCCCCTGGTGGAGAGAACAAACATCACACTCCCTCCTTTGCTATATATACACTTACAAGAATAGAGGCAGTAGGCAAAAAGTCAAAGATTAAAAGAACATTTGTTAAATTATCCATCTTACAACTAATGTGTGCATGTGTATGTGTGTGCGTGTGTGTGTGCACAAGTGCATGTGCACTTGCACACACCAGTCTGTGTACATCTTCACATTTCGGACCCTATTACAATTTCATCTTCTTCTGAAAAAATCACCAGTTTTGTCTACTTCATGTTCCACAATCAATGCAATGTTTTAAGACACCCTATTTACAATGATGTAGCATCAGTCTGAGATTCAGACAATACATCCCTCCTTTCCACACCCCTCCCCAAATCACCAGCATCATCAACATGATAAAGTGTTATCAATTTGTAACTATTTTCAAGCAACAAGGCTGTTTAACAGTGATTGAGAAACAAAACAGACTTCCATCCTTTTCCAAAGCTGCACTAGAACCAGAAATCCAAAACTACAAAGAGAATCTACAGTGGCATTAGGTGGTGTCCTTGCACCTTGAGTCCAATTTTACTTGTAATATGCACCATCACTATGTCAGTGTTTCACTTTCAAGTCACCCAAGAACAAATGGTACAATCAATGATATAATTGCTGCTATCAGTATTACTGTATAATGTGTATTACTATTACTAATGAGACCAGAGATTTATGTAGCAGCCATCTTTTTTTATACTCTTATTTGTTGTACTTGTAGTATGCATTGCATGTACAGATTTAGATTAGTAGATCTTCATCTGCAATTACGAATTAGCAATAGAAAATGCTCAGAAAAAAACAGACAGAGCTACACAGTAAAATCATTTTATACATAATCGTAAATAGACACAAGGCAGCGGCATCACCATGTGGTTGCCAAGCACACAACACTACTGGAATGAGCGAGCAGCTGTGGCACAGAAATCCCACAAAAGCATTGACTGGTGAAGCATAACAGTTAATCAAATTACTGGTTGTGAAGTCATTTTGATGGGGTAATTCATGTAAAGCACTTCATACTGGCACCAGGTGGTACACTACCAAATTTTTGCAATGGCTGATACACTTCAGATGCACTCTAATTACATAATTTACACTTTCAGTTACAGCCACAGGCTGCTGATTCAGTGATTGTACCCCAGACCACATGATGCAATGGATGGCATTCTGCACCTGTAAACGCGGGAGTAGTTTTTCGGCTTTTAGGCCCGAAAGCAGATGTTCTTATCTGTTGCCATGTTTGTTTGTGTAACGAACGGTAGACAACGGCGAGTAAGCCGAAAGCAAACTCTGTTGCACTACTGACTACAGTTAAAACGATTACCTCGTGGTATTGGTAATGACATGTGTAGGCCTAACGGCCAGTAGCATGACATAGTGATAATACGTAGCAGCCAAATAATCAAAATGACTGTGTCTGCTACCAGCAGAACACTGTAATTTTTCAGATGGGTGTTAGTCTTACCTTTGCATTGCTTATGCAGATCTTCAAAAGTGCCTGGGTTCAATGTAGCTTCAACAGGAGCTAAAATTGGAGACTCGGGTGGAGGTTGTGGCGTCGGAGGAGCCGGTGGGGGAACTGATGGAATGGGAGGTGCTGGAATATTTGGCGATGATGCTGAACTGCTAACAGCATGTACGTTACCCATTTTGTTATTGTGCACCAGTTACAGGCTGCATCAAATCAAAAGAAATTTTGAATGATAGGATGAAAATGACGGTAACCTTCAGCACTCCGCCATGTGCGGCTGTCTGCGCAGGCGCATGCGTTATGTGACAACTTCTGTTTCCGGTTGATGTAAACTGAAGCAATAATGAACAATTTAAGAATCTTAGAATTAAACAAATCTTATTGAGTTACTAACATGCAAGAAAACAAAAACATTTGAATATATTACGATATCTATTCCACCTTTTTGATTGTGGTTCTTCATATATATATATGCTCTCCAAAATCAATTTTCCCCAAAGTGTTTATCTATTTATATTATATCGTCCCATTTGCAGATAACATCAGCAGGCAGCGTGTGGGCTTCTCGATGCTTCGCACATGGCTCGAGCTCGAAGTGACATAGTGTAGTACTGCCGGCAGCCCAACCGTTTGCGTAAGTTATTGTAGAAGACAGAATGGGTGAATTGTATGTGTACACAAATCTAGTTACTTCGGATTGTTGAGTCATTATAATACGTTTGAAGGTTTGCTGATAGAACAACAACGACATAATCTTTCTAGACTGGATCAAGATGACGGCGATGACCATGTAACTTCAGCTTTAGACCTTTAGACTTGATCAAGATGATGACATGACCATGTAACTTCAGCTTTAGACGTGGTCAAGATGATGACATGACCATGTAACTTCAGCTTTAGATTATAAATAAGTTGGTGGCTGTTTTTTGACGCCCAGTCCCATGTAATGTAGCACTAGCAGTGCTGCAGAAATACACTCGCCTGAGAAGAGTCAGAAATCTGGCAAAGCCAAAGGTTTTTGTGTTGTTTTTGTTTTTTGCTGCTGCTTCGGTGCTTGGTCCTTATTTGGGAATGTTCGATTATTGATTCATTATGATTATAAACCAAGTAAACATGCCCGTTCCGATCTGAAAGCGTTTTGGTCACGGCCAGTTATGGCCATTACGACCAGCGTGCAGCCACACTCAGCGCTAGAACTGAAAGACCATGCAAGCCACGACTGCTCGAATTGATTTGGGAAGTGTTTGCATTACTGGGAGTGGGAGCAGAATGCATGATAATATCAGGAATTAGCCCTTTCCGGTTTGTGTGTGTGAAATATGTACATGTATGCGTGCATAACGGTTGAATTCTGGACTCGGTTTTAATCACATTTAACAATTCTTTCTGTAAATATGTACGCAATAATCAATGTGCAGAGGCTGTATAGATCTTCAGTTTGAAACTGAGGGATAATCTTTGTTGCAGGTTTGTGACCATCGTCATATATCATATTCAAATTCAAAATGTCTGGCGACACGTCCACTGCAGAGAAGCCCGAAGCAAAACGGCTTATGTTCCGCGACATCACAGCCGATGATGATGAACCAGAAATAACGGAAATGGAAAGCCTGTGTGTCAACTGTGAAGAGCAGGTAATGCTGGAGAGGGGGCAGAGGGGGTCTTCTAACCCGAGAGTCTAACTTTCTAACTATTCTATGCCCCTACATACACTTGTTTGTAGAACATTTTAGTCGCTCACTGTTTGTAACTGTAAGTCAGTGTTTGTTTACAAGTAATAATAACAATTAATTGATAATAGCAATAATAATAAGAAATCTGGCCCATAAAAAATATTTTAAGCACACATGCACCGCACGAGTCAGTGTGATTATATTCATTGTCACTTTGTTATTTGACTGTATTTGGATGTAATTTTATGTTATAATATGTTATGTTTCTGGTTTGAATTCTTTATTATTGTCCTTTGAGACTGCATCTGAGTGGGAAATGTTCTTAGCTTCCTTTGGGGAGGGAAGAGGAGGTGAACAGTTGAAAGTTTCAAGGTTGACAAAGTCATGCCACCTGATCACTGATAAGTGATAACTGATATTCGTGGTACATCAGTATCATTGTCAGCCATCAGGTTATCATGTCCTAAAACGTTTTGGATATTCTCAGAGTTTTGTGAAAGTTAAGCAGGGATCAGCTCTTAAATTTAATCACAAGTGTCACAAATGCCTTTGGTTTTTTATGTCCCTGTGTGTGTGTTGAGGGTCTGATGGGGGAGGGAACTCTGTTGCTTAAGCTTGCCTTTTATACATTTCAATGATGAATTTGAAAACAATTACATAGTTGTTGTTTCTGTGTGTGTGTGTGTGTACATGCAGGGAGTGACAAGGATTTTCCTGACCAAGATTCCATTTTTCCGTGAAGTGATTGTTTCGTCTTTCTCGTGCGAAGCGTGCGGCATGCAGAATGCTGAGTTACAGCCTGCAAGTCGCATCCAGGACAAGGGCTGTATTTACACTGTCAGCATTCAAACACCTCAGGTACAGTTACAATGCATGGCTCAGGTCTGTCAGTCGTCACAGGTACAAAGCATGGCTCAGATCAGTCAGTCATCACAGGTACAAAGCATGACTCAAATCAGTCAGTCATCACAGGTACAAAGCGTGACTCAAATCAGTCAGTCATCACAGGTACAAAGCATAACTCAAATCAGTCAGTCATCACAGGTACAAAGCATGGCTCAGTCAGTCATCACAGGTACAAAGCATGACTCAGATCAGTCAGTCATCACAGGTACAAAGCATGACTCAGTCAGTCGTCACAGGTACAAAGCATGGCTCAGATCAGTCAGTCGTCACAGGTACAAAGCATGACTCAGTCAGTCGTCACAGGTACAAAGCATGGCTCAGATCAGTCAGTCGTCACAGGTACAAAGCATGACTCAAATCAGTCAGTCATCACAGGTACAAAGCATGACTCAAATCAGTCAGTCATCACAGGTACAAAGTATCACTCAAATCAGTCAGTCATCATAGGTACAAAGTATCACTCAAATCAGTCAGTCATCACATGTCCAAAGCATGACTCAGATCAGTCAGTCATCACAGGTACAAAGCATGACTCAGATCAGTCAGTCATCACAGGTACAAAGCATGGCTCAGATCAGTCAGTCATCACAGGTAAAAGCATGGCTCAAATCAGTCGGTCATCACAGGTACAAAGCATAACTCGAAATCAGTCAATCACATCAGAATCAGAGCATAGAGGTCAGTCAAACATCCCAGGTACAAACCATGGCTCAGGTCACTCATTCACCGCAGAATCAGAGCATAGAGGTCAGTCAAACATCCCAGGTACAAAGCATAGAGATCGATCAGGTGTCACAGGGCGATGAGGTATTTTTTAATGTAGGTGTGACTGTGTTTGTGGGTGTGTCAGCATTGTTTTGGCTGTGAACGGAGAGGCAGTTCAGCGTAAGAATATGAGTGATGACTGCACTTGACAAATCTCAGAAGCGATGTTTTACTATGTTTTACTCCGTTTTATTTAATTGTATACTTTTACCTTTGGTATGTTGAATTATCTAATTGTCTTTTTTTTTGTGGAATTCAAGTGACCCAAAAGCCATATTTTCATTTTATGAAATTATTTTGAGTAATAAAGTTATTCTGTGTGTATACATATATATATACATATATATATATGACAGTTACAACTTACATAGTAGGCAGATGCAGAGAAGACCTGATTTGTGTCACTGTTTTACTAGTGTTGTTGCAGAGAAGACCCGATTTGTGTCACTGTTTTACTAGTGTTGTTGCAGAGAAGACCCGATTTGTGTCACTGTTTTACTAGTGTTGTTGCAGAGAAGACCCGATTTGTGTCACTGTTTTACTAGTGTTGTTGCAGAGAAGACCTGATTTGTGTCACTGTTTTACTAGTGTTGTTGCAGAGAAGACCCGATTTGTGTCACTGTTTTACTAGTGTTGTTGCAGAGAAGACCCGATTTGTGTCACTGTTTTACTAGTGTTGTTGCAGAGAAGACCCGATTTGTGTCACTGTTTTACTAGTGTTGTTGCAGAGAAGACCCGATTTGTGTCACTGTTTTACTAGTGTTGTTGCAGAGAAGACCCGATTTGTGTCACTGTTTTACTAGTGTTGTTGCAGAGAAGACCCGATCTGTGTCACTGTTTTACTAGTGTTGTTGCAGAGAAGACCCGATTTGTGTCACTGTTTTACTGGTATTGTTTTTATTGTGTAGGACTTAAACAGACAGGTGGTGCAGAGTCAGTATGCAACCATCCGTATTCCGGTGCTGGAGTTTGAAGCACCATCAAAGAAAGGACGTAAGTCAGTAGAATTTTCCTTTCTTTTGAAGTCACCCTGATATAACCATCATGGTTGAGTGGGTGTTAAAAAACAGTTTTTCCTTTTGAACTTCCGTGGCCAAAAGTAAGCCTGTTGTGCTGTGTAATCATGTCTTGAGTCTTGTCCAGCTGGTGCACAGACCTTCCTGTTGGAGTTTTTGCACATGCTGTGTAGCTGACATCTTTCGGTTCAGTGGTAGCTGACTGAGGTCTTGTCTGTTCTTTACTATAAAATAATGGTCAGGCAGTAAATGTACGCAATCTTTGGTAATAATAATAAAATATATAATTTAGTTATTAGCTGAAATGCAGATTTTCACAATCTTTACAGTCCCCCCCCCCCCCCCCCCCTCTCTCTCCCCCACCCCCCCACCCCCCCACCCCTTCACCTGTTATTTAGTATGATAGATTGGGCTTTTTTTGTGTGGATTATTATGTGTGTGTGTGCGTGCTCTTCCTGTAGTTCTGACCACTGTGGAAGGGCTCATCATGCAGACCGTCGATGACCTCAGCCTTGGACAGGAGCTGCGCAGAGTAAGTTGCTCCCTGTCTTGTGCTTCCGTTTCTATCTGACAGAATGCACTTTCTGTTTATCTACTTTTGGCTGTGGCTAATAACTCTTTCTGTTTATCTGCCTCTTGCTGTACCGAATGACTCTTTCTGTTTTTCTACCCAACCTGATATAACCGTAATGGTTGACTGGGCGTAAAACACCAAGTTACTTACTTACTGTTTATCTACTTTTTGCTCTAGCAAATGAATCTTTCTGTTTATCTACTTTTTGCTGGAGCAAATGACTCTATCTGCTTTTTGCTGCTGGAAATGACTGTTTATCTACTTTTTGCTGCAGCTGCAGCAAATGACTTTCTGTTTATCTACTTTTTGCTGCAGCAATTGACTTTCTGTTTATCTGCTTTTTGCTGCAGCAAATGACTCTTTCTGTTTATCTACTTTTGGCTACAGCAAATGGCTTTTTCTGTTTATCAACTTTTTGCTACAGCAAATGGCTCTTTCAGTTTAAAGGGGAACCAAGGCAGACAAAAAATATGTCAGATATTTTGATCTGCAGGCTTCATTTGCTTAGTCTTGGTATCAAAATGTATTAACTACACGAGAAAAGTACTTTTTCTTAACTTTTTTTTCTCCCTCGAATTTGATTGAGCACCTGAGTGCACAGCCATGTGGTTGACTCTTTGTCAGTGAAGACCAGAAAAAGGCTGACTCACGATGATGTATGACATACTTTTGCCACATCGTTCATCCTTGTTCATGACGTCGCTGATGCCAACTACCAGGCACAAAACTGCAGCACCCACGATTGTGTGCTTGCAAGTTCAAACACTGGTTTTTAAGAAACGGGACCAGATACCAAGTGAAAAACTGCTGTGTCTCGTTCATGTTCCATTCCTGTTGATAGGGGCCTGTGTGTGATATTTTTCGTTGGCGTTGGTTCTCCTTTAACTTTTACAGACAGTAAGCCACCATATGTTTAGAATTAGAGAGGATAGCAAATCCTTCTGACAGTTTATATGCATCTTAGTGGAGCATCTGGCAGTTTCTTTTTCACCATGACCATCAGAATAAAAGCGCTATCTGGATTGTCTGTCAGACTGGAAGCCAGTCTGATTTTATTCCTTTGATGGAAGAAAATAAAAAGGATTGGGGGGGGGGGGGGGGGGGGGGGTCTTTCTTCCAGCTTGGATGGAAGTAAAAGTGTGGTTTTCCAATTTATTCTTAGTGAGACTAAGGGGCTGATTTTCTAACCAGTGGAAGTTTGAGCGGGATTTTTCCATCCAGATTGGAAGCAGTAAGATGGTTTCCCACCGCATTGGTTCAGTGTTTGTGCGTGTTTTTCCCCCACCAGACATTTTTGTTTGTTTGTTTGTTTGTTTTTGCCAGATCAGAAGCTGGAGTAACATGTATGTAACTCAGAAACTGATCTTGCGCTCAGTGATCCAACAGATGCGTAAACCTCTTGACGACAGTGATTTTATACAGCTTTGTCATGTTAACGTTCTGCGCTTTTCTCCTTCGGGTTCCGGGGAGATAACTCTGTGCGTGTTTTTGCTGAACCTTCTTACAGAATCAGGATCCTGACATGGCGGCCAAACTTGACGAGTTTATGGAGAAGATGAAGAAACTGCTGCTGCTGGAGACACCATTTGAACTTGTAAGGTCTTTGTATACTTGCCCCCCCCCCACCAACACACACACACACGTACATGCTGTAGATGGAACTGCATTTATTTCTGTGAAGAATAAGTACAGAACTTTTTTACATCCAGCCCGCGGAGCAAATAATAGACGATTTCCGGAAATAACAGGTGAAGATAATTTGACAGTGTCTTCTTACTCCAGGAGAGTGAAATCCCCTGAATGGAGGTGGCAGCGGAGAAGGGCCCCTCTGCGACACTTTGAGATCTTCAGGCATGGACCTATTATAATTTATACTAGACTACCAGCTGGGGGAACCTACTATCCGATCTGCATGTTCCCCGCGAGCAGTGAGTGTTTGATCGGCATTTCTGATGCCTTTCAGCCTTTGTTTACGGGTATCCGTCATCTTCCCCACTGCTCACTGTACCCCCAACAAAAGCGTGCCTACTCTGCGCTACACCCGCAGGCATGGACCTATATATACAGGTCCATGCCCAAAGGCTCTTACCGAATGCAGTCCCCTGGATTTCCGAAGATCATCTATTATGGCTGGGCCTTGTTGAGGCCAGATTCACAGAGAGAGAAACACACACACACAGAGAAATTGTATAATGCCAATGGAAACATTTGCTTGTTTTCTACATTTTTAGGCCAGCATGCATCCTAAGATGATGATGATGATGTCCACTTTTATAGCACGTGATTCCCTTTAACTACAATGCTCAGCGCGCTAAAGATCAGTCCCCCTTTAAGAGTGCTGCACCTGTATGGCACACTAGTTCCTTTAAGAGCACTGCACCATGTCTTCACCTGTATGATGATGATGAAGTGATGCTTAATGTCCTCAGATGTCAGCTGACATATTAGGGACAAGCTGTGACCAATGCCGAAGCATGGTTCAATAAATCTTTACGGCCACCTCGACTATCACACAGCTCCTGAACTATGTGACACCTGTATGTCACACCAGTTCCTTTAAGAGCACTGCGCCATGTCTTCACCTGTGTGGCACACCAGTTCCTTTAAGAGCACTGCGCCATGTCTTCACCTGTATGGCACACTAGTTCCTTTAAGAGCACTGCGCCATGTCTTCACCTGTATGGCACACTAGTTCCTTTAAGAGCACTGCGCCATGTCTTCACCTGTATGACACACTAGTTCCTTTAAGAGCACTGCACCAAGTCTTCACCTGTATGGCACACTAGTTCCTTTAAGAGCACTGCGCCATGTGTTCACCTGTATGACACACTAGTTCCTTTAAGAGCACTGCGCCATGTCTTCACCTGTATGGCACACTAGTTCCTTTAAGAGCACTGCACCATGTCTTCACCAGTATGGCACACTAGTTCCTTTAAGAGCACTGCGCCATGTCTTTACCAGTATGGCACACTAGTTCCTTTAAGAGCACTGCACCATGTCTTCGCTTATATGGCACAGTAAGGGAATAACTCTCATGGTCCCCTCTTGCATTTTCAGGTGCTCGATGATCCATCCGGCAACAGCTATCTGGAGAATCCATATCCTTCTGACCTTTGTGGAGTCTGTGGTTAAAAAATATGTAGCAGATGATACTATGCTAGTCTACAGTTGACTTGAAGGCATCTGCACTGAACATTTGCAAGTTGTTTTGTATTGTCTGGTTAAGATTTTGTGTGTTGGATTGCTTGCCATAATAATTTGTAAGAAACTCCACACACATGCACACACACACACAGTGAAATGCACGCACACACACATGCACTCCACACACACGCATACACTCACATATATACATGTATATATATACATGCACATGAAGGTCCAATCAGAAATTCTTGCCTGGAAAAAGAAAACATGCTTGGTCGGAAGCATGAAACAGATTACAGTGGTGGGCCTACTGTGTTATTAAAACCACAAAAGTCATGGTTTGTACTTCACTGTTACTGTTGTTGTTGGTGGTGGTTTTATGGTACGAGCGTTTCCTTGACTAAGAATACTCATGCCCCCAGCCGTGATCCTCAGATGACCATTTCCCACTACACGCGCACACACCAGCAGGACGTTGACCTGTGTATCGTGGCGGAGGTCAGTGAACACTCTCCCGCCTTGCTTGCTGTCTGTCGCTGTCTCTGTCATTGTCTCTGTCTCTCCCTCATCCTGTGGTGGCCCAGTGTGGTTGACAGGACGTTGAAATCCAAGAACTAATTCTGTCCACCCATCTAGCTGGCCTTCTCTGTCTCTCTCTCTGTCTCTCTCTCTCTCTCTCTCTCCCTCTCTCTCTCTCCATCTCCACCCTCAGTCCCCTCTCCCTCCTTTTGTCTCTGTCTGCCCGTTTCCCCTTCCCATACCCCCACCGTATTCCATCCTGCCTACCTCTGTCTCCCCCTCTTCTCTCTCTCTTTCTGCCTCCCTCCCCTCTCTCTCTCTCTCTCCAGATCTCTATCACTGCCCGCTCTTTCTCCTGTCTCTGTCTCCCCCCTTCCCCTTTCCATACCCCCTCCTTATTCATCCTACCTACCTCTGCCCCCCTTCTCTCTCTCTCTCTACCTCCTCTATCTCTCTCTCTCTCTCTCTCTCTCTCTCTCCATTCTCCATCCACAGCCCCTTCTCTCTCCTTTTGTCTCTGTTTTCCCCCTTCCCCTTTCCATACCCCCTTTTCCATCTCCTTCCTCTGCCCCCCCCTCTCTCTCTCTCTCTCTCTCTCTCTCTCTCTCTCTCTCTCTCTCTCCTCTCTCTCTCTCTCTCTCTCCCCTCCCTCTCTCTCTCAGCCCCTTCTCTCTCCTTTTGTCTCTGTCTCCACCCTTCCCCTTTCCATAGCCCCTCCTTATTCCATCCTACCTATCTCTGTCTCCCCGTCTCTCTCTGTTTCTACCTCCTTCCTCTCTCTCCATCTCCACCCACTGCCCCCTTTCTCTCCTGTTGTCTCTATCTCTCCCCTTCCCCTCCCTGTATCCCCATCTTTCCTTCCCTCCCTCTCTCAGGCCTGTGTAATAATAACAAAAATGGAAATTTGTAAAGCGCCTACCCTGCAGATCAAAGCGCTGAACAAGCATAGCATAACACACATAATGTACATTGAGATGGAAATGTTATCAGCAATAAAATAAAACACACATATATATATATATATATATATAGAAAAGCTAACACATAATGTAGACAGTGGTTCAAGCGTAACTATGCAAAACATGCACTTGCACACACACACATACACACACACACACACACACACACATTGTACAGACTGATGGGGTGAAAGGACAATGTTGCTTAGCTGAAATATTCTGAGAAGAGAAATGTCTTGAGTTTGCTTTTGAAGGAATGACAGTGGGGTCTGTGTGCCGTGTGTAACAGGATGCTGAAGAAGAAGAGGGTGCAGAGGCAGCAGCAGGGGCGGACGACGTGGGCACCAAGAGCAAGGACTTTGACTCCACAAAGGAGGTCATGCACTTCCAGACCAACTGCCCTCGCTGCAACACCCCCTGCGAGACCAACATGAAGCTTGTCAGTATCCTTTGGCTCGTCCCACATGCCCCGCCTCCTTGTCGGGCTAACGTGAAGCTTGCTACAGATGTAGTATATGTAGGCTCCTCCCACACACCTCCACCTGTCAGACCAGCATGAAGTTTGTCAGTATTCTTTGGCTCGTCCCCCACGCCCCGCCCCTGTCGGACCAACGTGAAGCTTGTTACATATGTAGTATATGTAGGTTTCTCCGATGCCCTGCCCCCCGTCAGACCAGCATGAAGCTTGTCAGTATCCTTTGGCTCGTCCAACACGCCCCGCCCCCTGTCAGACCAACGTGAAGCTTGTAACAGATGAGTATATGTAGGCTCCTCCCACACACCTCCACCTGTCAGACCAGCATGAAGCTTGTCGGTCTTACACCTGCCTGCCTTGTTAGCCCTTCTGCACATTTGTAGGAACTCTGGGAAACTTCATTAATCAATTGCATATTCATACTTGTAATATCTGTGGTATAGTTGTGTTTGTAGTATAGCAAGGACTGGCTATTAGATAGGTCCAAATGGGCCTAACGCTACTATCCTTGAGTATTAAAGTTTTCGAGTTCAAGCTCCTTACATCCCATGCCAGACATTCCAAACTTCAAGGAGGTGGTGATCATGGCCACCAACTGTGAGATCTGTGGTCACCGTGACAACGAGGTCAAGAGCGGAGGCGGCATGGAGGAGAAAGGTCGCAAGATGACGCTCCTGATTGAAAATCAGGAGGACATGTCGCGTGATATTTTAAAGGTAAGGGACATAGGCATGTCTGAAAGTTGTGGAGACCTGATGCTTGATCAAGTAGTGTCTCAGTGGCCCCATCACTGAAACTGAAAGTTGGTAGTGTGCTTTGTTCAGTTGGGCGTAAAACACCAGTAAGTAAACATGGTGCTTAACGTCCACAGAAACTGTACGGCTTATTAGGGAAGGGGGGGAGGGGTTATGGAGGTGGGGGGAGAGGGAGACTATATACCTATCGCTACACTGTCACCACCAGAAATGACTTCTGCATTAAGATGGGCAGCGATGAGAGCCATTTTAATGGTTCAGTAGGAAGTGACGGACAAAGTCACAAGACGGTGTCCACAAACCACAACCTTTTTGAAGAGAAAGGAGAGCCAAGCGGTATCGAACCAAGGTCCTTCCGCTTACCAGCCTAACGCCTTACCGCTAGGCCAAACCAAGTTACTTACTATCTTATGTACGTTGTTCAGTTAAGTTACAGTTCAAGGTTTTAAGGTTTTGTTGAGCGTTTTGCCCCTTGGGGTTAGAAAGCAAAGTTACATTCACACAATACATTCCTTATAAACAAGTACATGAGTCCTAATAATACATTACTACAGCACTTTACCATTAGACAAAAACAAGCACTCGAAGTCAAACACAAATCAAAGTGGAACTTCCAAGCATTGAACACAGCTCGACCCAGAAAAGATAAGTGGTTTAGCTCTCCATCTCATTCTTCATTTTTCACCATTAAATTGTTGAGTGTCATTTTGTAGCTTGATAAAGGGGATTTCCCTGAAAATTTGCATGTGTTTTGTCATAATAAATAGCATTATTTTGAACCTTTTATGTGTTTGGATCTTGTTTTAGAATGCTAAAGGTCATACTTGTTTCAGATTTTTATGGAACTGAAAGCGTGTCTTTTGTTTGTTGTGGTATTTTAGGTGGGGTGGGGGGTGCATTTCTGTGTGTGCTTGACTGTTGTTTAAAGACTTAATTTGTACATGTAAATTACTGAATGATTATAAGCAAGGGTCACTTACCGAAGTACTCAGAACAGCTCACCAGACGAGACACGACAGCATGTTATCAGTTATGTTTTATTTTATGTCCATTCACAGCATATGTGTGTGTGTGTGTGTTGCAGAGCGAGACGTGCTTGGTGCAGATCCCAGAGCTGGACTTTGAGGCGGACATGGGCACGCTGGGCGGCAAGTTCACCACCGTGGAGGGTCTGCTGGAGGATTTCAAGTCACAGGTATAGCGTGTGCGTGTGTGTGTGTGTGGAATGGTGTGTTCTGCTTTCGATGTCTCGCATCGAAATTGTAGTGGGCTCCTTTAACTTCTCTGTGTGAGTGTGCAAGAGAGGGGGGGAAGAGAGAGTCTGTGTGTGTGTGCGAGGGGGGAGAGAATGTGTGAGTGTGTGAGAGAGAGGGAGAGAGAGTGTGTGTGTGTGGGAGAGAGAGAGTGTGTGTGTATGAGAGACAAGAGAATGTGTGTGTGCAAGAGAGAGGGAGAGAGAGAGTTTGTGTGTATGAGAGACAGAGAATGTGTGTGTGTGTGTGTGTGTGTGAGAGAGAGAGAAAGAGAATGTGTGTATGCAAGAGAGAAAGAATTTGTGTATGTGTGTGAGTGATAAAGGGAGAGTGTGTATGTGTGTGAGAGAGAATGTGTGTGTGTGAGAGAGAGAGTGTGTGTGCATGAGAGAGACTCATAGAGAGAGTGTGTGTGTGTGTGTTTTGACTCTTCTCATGGACGTGGTCCCACTGTCTCACCTTCTGGATGACACACAAAAAACCCAGGTCCAGCGCCTATGGGAGTTAAAAAACTTTGTTGTGGGTCATTCTTCCAGAAATCGGAAATAAGCACTGTGTCTTGCTGCCTTACAGTGGGCTTTCCCTTGTAGCAAGTCAGTGAATGTTCTCTTGGACCATACCAACAGGAATAATTGGACATTTGGACATTGCTCTTTTTCCTAATCTGCTCCATCTGTCTGGAATTCTCTGCCTCGGGAAAATCAGACACAATCTTTCAACCACAGCTCTGAATACCCATATGTTTATAACCTACTACTGCTAGCAAAAGCAAAAAATTTCTGTCCGTTATTTCACTTTGCTGTTGGGCTGTGTGTGTGTGTGTGTGTGTGTGTGTGTGATGTAGGTCTTGTGCTTTAGCTTTTTGTGGTTTGAATTGCTTGTAATCCTTGTTGTTATTTTCTGCTTTGGGTGTCTCAACCTGGGTGTTCAACTTTCTTGCTGTACGTCATACCAAATTCCATTTTGTAATAGAGGTTCGTGCTTTTCGAGTATTCCACTGTTTTTATTATTGTGAGGTTTTCGAATGGCTGAGTGCAACATTTAAGGACCTGCTGAATGGGCAGTGGATATGTGGCCATACACATGGAAACTGGAGTCTTTATGACATGGAATGATCTATGGTTTTGGGTCAGAATTTTAATTGCTAATTTAATTTTTAATTTTAATTGCTAGATCAGTTTTTTTCTCTCAGCTGTGTTTTTCGTAACAGGTTGTTGATAAACTGGCTAAAATGACAGGCTCCCTTTCCATTTTGCTTACCTTCTGCTTCTCCCTCCCCCCCCCCCCCCCCCTCCACATTCCCTGGCTTGCTGTGACTGACATGGGTGTGTATTTTTCAGCTGAAGGAAACCAACCCTTTCATGAGTGGGGACAGCTCACAGCCACTGATGGCAGAGAAACTGCACGCTTTCTGCGCAAAGCTGGACCAGGTCAGAGAAATGATGTACACTGGCTTGTGCATAGGCGGTGGTATGAATGTGTTGGAGAGTCTGTGTGTGTCGGTCTCTATTTCTTTTTGTCTGTTTCTTCCCTCTTTCTCTCTCTCTCTCTTCTTCTCTCTCTCTCTCTCTCTCTCTCTCTCTCTCTCTCTCTCTCTCTCCACAACTCTAATTTTCACGGTGGAGTACCTTAGATGCAGAAATGTTGGTCCCCTCTATAGAGAACCCAGAGCTCTCAAAGGTCTCTGTTTAAGGCCAAGAGAAGGTCAGAATATAGCTTTGCATGCTTCACCTGTTGCCAGGAAGTCTGCACTTCTGTATCTAATGTCTGTCTGCTGAATATATTAAACACTGTATTTTGTCTGTCCAAAATCTTTTTTCTCTTTTTTTAAGAAAATGATATGTCACAACAGTGAGCCAGACTTCGCGCTTGTGATGTTTATCCATATCAAATTACCTGTTAGGTTCAGATGTCAACTGTGATTAGTTGTAGATCTGAGGGTGGACTGGTGTTTTGCTTTGAAGCTGACCACAGAGGTCATCTGATTGTTTTATATCAAAATAGTGGTGAGCTCCCTTAAACTCTGCATGGGTGTCTGTCTGTGTTGTGTGTATGTGCGTGCGTGTCTGTGGTGTATGTGTGCATGTGAATGTGTGTGTCTGCAGTGAATGTGTGTCCACGTTGTGTGTATGCATGTTTGTGTGTGTGTCTGTGGTGTATGTCTGTCTGTGTGATGTATGTGCGCATGTGGTGTGTGTGTGTGTATTTTGGGTGTGTGTGTGTGCAAGTGTGTCTGTGTCTCTGGGTGTGCATGTGATGTGCGTATGCACATGGGTGTGCATTTTGGGTGTGCAAGCGCGTGATGTGTTCGCATTGTGTGTGCACAGATCATCCAGGGAGAGATGCTGAACGTGCACCTGGTCCTGGATGACCCGGCAGGCAACAGCTACATACAGGTCAGGGCTGTTCATTGTGTATTTGCTTGGCCTGGCTGGCACTTTATTCATCCAAACCCTGGCAAAGGAAACCACATCCACTCACAGGAGCAGCACGGGCCATGTTTGCTGGCAGTTCCAGCCCGGCCTTTTACTGATGGTTTCAATGTTTCGTGCAAAGCAGAGGGCTGTTTCAAGGTTTTGTGCAGTTGTTTCAAGGTCATGCAAAACAAAGGGTTGTTTCAAGGTTTCATGCAAAGCAGAGGGTTGTTTCAAGGTTCCATGCAAAGCAGAGGGTTGTTTCAAGGTTTTGTGCAGTTGTTTCAAGGTCGTGCAAAGCAGAGGGTTGTTTCAAGGTTCCATGCAAAGCAGAGGGTTGTTTCAAGGTTTTGTGCAGTTGTTTCAAGGTCGTGCAAAGCAGAGGGTTGTTTCAAGGTTTTGTGCAGTTGTTTCAAGGTCGTGCAAAGCAGAGGGTTGTTTCAAGGTTTCGTGCAGTTGTTTCAAGGTCGTGCAAAGCAGAGGGTTGTTTCAAGGTTTTATGCAAAGCAGAGGGTTGTTTCAAGGTTTTGTGCAGTTGTTTCAAGGTTGTGCAAAGCAGATGGTGGTTTCAAGGTTTTATGCAAAGCAAAAGCAGTTTGTTTTGTTTTTATTGCTACTTCCAAACCTGTTTACCCTGCAGTTTAGACATGTTTGCTTAAATTTTCAACATATGAAATTGAAAATTAACAAATAAATACAATCATAAATATTGCTAGATTTGTTTTGGGGTTCGTTTGTTTTCCAGTCCAGAATCTGCCCAGTTCCGGGGTTTTTGTGGAACATGTGTAAATCTTGCGACCTCTCGCTGCCATAGTGTTGGTTTCTGTATTGCACTTTGTGTTGTCTCAGTGCTGAATTTTTGGGCAGTTCAAACTGAGGCTTGTATTTTCACTGCAAAGTGTGAATATTCGCCATTTTTCTGGAAGCCGTGTTGAAGTTAATTTCAGATTGTAATGTTTTTTCACTGAGAACAAAATGGAACGGAAAAGAACTGATGGAGAAAGTGCCGAAGCGGTGAGGGAAGAAGTGTTCCTGTTGAGATATAATCCGAGCCCAGCAGAGAGGGTTCTTCTGTTTTTAAATCTTCTGCGTACTGCCAGTATTGCCGCTTCTGTCCCTGGTCTGTGGCTAAAAACTGAAAATACTCCTCTCTTTTTTTTAAATGCTATAATTCTTTTCTTTTTAACTATACTCTTATCTGTGTTTGAGCGTAAACGGGTCTGCTCTTCACAATTAGATCTAGTTCGGTTTAAATATATATATATATATGTGTGTCCGTTGGAGACGGGGGTGGGGACTGGGAGGGATGGAATTAAGGGTAGGTAGTAATATAATGATTCATTTTCTTTATATATTGCTGCTTCGCATATGGCACATGTCCTTGTATATTATACATTGTTAGTTAATTATGTATATATATATATTAATTATATGTATTATGTTTGCGAAACGTAGAAAATGTTGGAGAATGTTGTAAAGTGCAATGAGTTTGGATACACCAGAGAATAGCCCATACAAAAGTTATTTATTATTATTAGAATTATCCCCCTTAGATTTTCAAATTGGGGGGGGGGGGGGGGTATATACTGTGAGTTTGTGAGCTGCCATCAGGGAAGAAGAGTGTGTGTGTGGGGGGGGGGGGGGGAGGTATATATACTCTGAGTGTGTCCATTTTGCCAGCAGGGAGGAAGAGCGTGTGTGTGTTGGAGGGGGGGTATACATCAGATGTGTCGTGAGAGTGTGGGGGGGGTATACACTCAGAGTGTGTCCAGCAGTGAAGAAGAGCGGTGTGTGTTGGGGTGGGGGGGGGGGGTATACACTAGAGTGTGTCCAGCAGTGAAGAAGAGCGGTGTGTGTGTTTGGGGGGGGGGGGGTATACACTCAGAGTGTGTCAGCAGTGAAGAAGAGCGGTGTGTGTGTTGGGGGGGGGGGTTATACTCAGAGTGTGTCCAGCAGTGAAGAAGAGCGGTGTGTGTGTTAGGGGGGGGGGGGGTATACATTCAGAGTGTGTCCAGCAGTGAAGAAGAGCGGTGTTGGGGGGGGGTATACACTCAGAGTGTGTCCAATATGAAGAAGGGGGGGGGGGGGGGGGTTATACACTCAGAGTGTGTCCAGCAGTGAAGAAGAGCGGTGTGTGTTGGTGTGTGCGTGCAGAGCCTGACGGCCCCCGAGCCGGACCGGCAGCTGGTGGTGGAGGACTACGTGCGCAGCTTCCAGCAGAACGAGGAGCTGGGGCTGAACGACATGAAGACAGAGAACTACGAACAGAGCTGACACCTAGCAACATGGACACAGAACAGAGCTGACACCTAGCAACAGGAACACAGAACAGAGCTGACACCTAGCAACAGGAACACAGAACAGAGCTGACACCTAGCAACAGGAACACAGAACAGAGCTGACACCTAGCAACAGGAACACAGAGAACTACGAACAGAGCTGACACCTAGCAACAGGAACACAGCACAGAGCTGACACCTAGCAACAGGAACACAGAGATCTACGAACAGAGCTGACACCTAGCAACAGGAACACAGAACAGAGCTGACACCTAGCAACAGGAACACAGAGAACTACGAACAGAGCTGACACCTAGCAACATGGACACAGAACAGAGCTGACACCTAGCAACATGGACACAGAACAGAGCTGACACCTAGCAACATGGACACAGAACAGAGCTGACACCTAGCAACATGGACACAGAACAGAGCTGACACCTAGCAACATGGACACAGAACAGAGCTGACACCTAGCAACATGGACACAGAACAGAGCTGACACCCTAGCAACATGGACACAGAGAACTACGAACAGAGCTGACACCTAGCAACATGGACACAGAGAACTACGAACAGAGCTGACACCTAGCAACAGGAACACAGAACAGAGCTGACACCTAGCAACATGGACACAGAACAGAGTTGACACCCAGCAACAGGAACACAGATAACTACGAACAGAGCTGACACCCAGCAACATGAACACAGAACAGAGCTGACACCTAGCAACATAAAAAGAGAACTGCGAACAGAGCTGGGACACTGCCACCTTGACACCTAACAACATGAAGACAGAGAACTATGAACAGAGCTGACACCTAACAACATGAAGACAGAAATCTACAAACAGAACTGACACCGCCACCTTGACACCTAACAACATGAAGACAGAGAACTACAAACAGAACTGAGACCGCCACCTTGACACCTAACAACATGAAGACAGAAATCTACAAACAGAGCTGACACCACCACCTTGACACCTAACAACATGAAGACAGAACTATGAACACAGCTGACACCGCCACTTTGACACCCAACAACATGAAGACAGAGCACTTGGAAAAGAGTTAATAGTGATATCTACACGTCAAATTGACACCTAACAACATGAAGACAGAGAACTGCGAACAGAGCTGAACACTCACCTGACACCTAACAACATGAAGACAAGAACTACGAACAGAGCTGACACTTTGACACCTAACAACATGAAGACAAAGAACCACAAACAGAGCTGAACTACACCTTGACACCAACAACATGAAGACAGAGAACTTGGAACGGAGCTAACACTGTCACCTCGACACCTAAGAACATGAAGACAGAGAACTGCGAACAGAGCTGACATTGACACCTAACAACATGAAGACAAAGAACCACAAACAGAGCTGACACTGACACCTTGACACCGAACAACATGAAGACAGAGAACTGCGAACAGAGCTGACATTGACACCTAACAACATGAAGACAAAGAACCACAAACAGAGCTGACACCTTGACACCTACCAACATGAAGACAGAACCACAAACAGAGCTGACACTCACACCTTGACACCTAACAACATGAAGACAAAGAACCACAAACAGAGCTGACACTGACACCTTGACACCTACCAACATGAAGACTGGGAACAGAGCTGACACTATCACCTTGACACCGAACAACATGAAGACAAAGAACCACAAACAGAGCTGACACTGACACCTTGACACCTGACAACATGAAGACAAAGAACCACAAACAGAGCTGACACCTTGACACCCTGACACCAACAACATGAAGACAGGAACCACAAACAGAGCTACATTGACACCTAACAACATGAAGACAAAGAACCACAAACAGAGCTGACACTGACACCTTGACACCTACAACATGAAGACGAGAACAGAGCTGACACTATACCTTGACACCGAACAACATGAAGACAAAGAACCACAAACAGAGCTGACCACTGACAACATGAGCAAGACACGCTGACAACATGAAGACAACAGAACACTAAACAGAGCTGACACATTACCTTGACACCTAACAACATGAAGACAAAGAACCACAAACAGAGCTGACACTGACACTTGACACCTGACAACATGAAGACAGACAAAACAGAGCTGACATTGAACTACTCCATGAAGAAGACCCAAACAGAGTGAATGACGCATTGACACCTACAACATGATAGACTTGGTGCGAGCTTGACAGTGTCGTCCATGTCAGATTCTCAAAACAGTGGAAGCGGCATATACATTAACTTCCGTTCTGTTGGCCTATGAAGTGTGGTGGGTCTGGTAGCTTTCCAGGGATCGCGATCAATTGTTGTTTGGTGAGCCAGCAAGATATTGGGGCGTCTGGTCAGCTTGTTGAACAAGGATCTCGATCAATAAAGTGTTGTTGCTGGTGTACAGTTACTTCCGTCTTCCTGTTTGTGTCCTATAAGGTGTGAGTGAGAGTACATGTAGCTATATATGTGTTTGTGCGATAATTGCTATCTTGAATAGTAACAATAATAAAAGTATTTCTGTAGTAGAAAACCTTCCTCTTCTCACAGTATTTCCATCCTAACTAATATCAGTACCCAGTTTCTGCTAGTCAGTGTGTGTGTGTATGTAGTGCGTTTTTTGTTTGTTTTTTATAATACTTTATGTAAATTGTTTTGGTAGAACTATGCTCTGCATGTGTATAGAATATCATATTTAGGTTAATATGTATCATGTGAGCGCTCAGGGCGTCGATGAGCGCATGATAAATGTACATTATTATTATTATTATAGTACAAAATCTTGTCCAGAAATGCTATTCGGAGCACAAATCTGAAACAGAACGAGGCCCAGAGCACTCGTGCAGAACCAACCCACAAGGGAATTAATTAGCGCTCGAAACCCGTAACACAAGTACAACAACAAAGACCTGAGTCGCCTACGGTAACTCACCTGTTCTAGGCACACGCGCGCACACATTCATACGCATGGGAAGATTCAACCAGCGATTTTTTCTGAAGTCAGTGTGATCTTGCACCCACTGTTGTCATTGACCTCACCTGCCTGGTGGACGAGGCAGAATTTTACACACCTTCCAGGCAGCTCCACTCTTCTGCAGGCACCCGAGGGTTCAGAATACCATCCTTCCGAACAAAGTCCAGTGCTCAGCGCGCTTTCTCTTACCAGGCTCCAGTTATCTGGAACCAGCTCCCTATTTCTGTCCGTCATTCTACCTCTGTACCTCGTTCTACCTCTGTCAGTTCTTTCAAATCTTCCTTGAAAACATTTCTCTTTAAAAGCAAAAACAAAACAAAAAACACTTTTCTTCGGGCTGGATTGAGTGGCTCATGACCATGCCGAAGACAAGCGCGGGCGCCAGCTCAGGAGCTGTGGGAAAGTCAAGGTGGCCGTCCTGGGCTCCCATCCCTAATAAGTAAAGCTACACTTCAAAAACAACTGCGGGTAGCCTGATCTCAATGAAACTACGTCTCGGTGGTTTTTGATGAGTGTCAACGACACGGTCAAGTAAGAGTGTCTTGCGTGTGCTGAGTGTTTGATTTGATGGTGCGTGCCTTGCTTCGGTTTCCAGTGTGTTTGGGGGGGGGGGGGGGGTAGGGGTGCGTGCTCGCGCGCGTTTGTGTACGTGTGCGCGCGCTTCTTTCTCTCAAATACAGTTGTAACTCAATGGCAACTACTTCATGGTCGATCTCCGTGTGGGGTGCAGCAACGCCGCAGGTCATTGGCTCCAAGTCACGGCCATGTGGTACAACGCACGTGACCTCTCCACCAATCAGGGGACCAACATCAGCCAGCTAATCACGTGCCATGCAGGATCATACACACCCTAACGTTTCGTTGACCAACCATTTTGCTTCGTGAATATGTTTGACATGAATGATGACAGTTGTATTATAGATATGACTGTGAACTGCCGTTCGGACGACCCGTGAGTCTTCAACAACAACAGAGGAAGACTAAGAGAACAAAAGCTTCTCCGTGTATGAGTCAAATTAAAGTCAGTGTTAAATTTGCACGTTGATTTGGGCGCATTTGTTTTGTTTTGTTGTTGCTTGTTTGTTGTTGTGAATCAATAATATAATAGTAACAGTCATTTCTATACAACGAACACATACACACACACACACACACATATATATATATATATATATATATATATATATATATATATATATATATATATATATTGTCATATACATTGTTAGTTGTCATGATTATATTATGTTTGTGAAACAGAAAATGTTGGACCATATATCGTATCTTCTGCATGGTCTGTGAACATTGAAAACAAAGATAGTTCCTACTGGCGGTTTCATTTTTGGGGTCTTTCTACTATATTTCTCAATATGATTTACTGGTAGAATTGTGCAAACGGCCGGGTTAGCTCAGTCAGACGAGGAACGTTTCCATCAGAGATTGAGACAAACACACGCACACACACACACAACTGGACACCGAAATATCAATTTACACTTTATTATACTTCAACAGCAAAAGAAAATTTCTAAATGGGGGGAGGGGAAGGAAGTATTTACAAATGGTTCGGATTCAAACAGCTAACAAAATAAAATGGTTCCAAATTGACACAAGCAATATTTAAAAAAAAAAAAAAAAAAAAAAAATCGGAGGAAGAGAACTCTCCATCACCGCTACCACCCATACAAATGGCAATCCACACTGAAAATGGCTTTGCATAATGGTAGGGCACGGATAGTCCCCCCATGGGCACGGGTAGTCCCCCCTTCCTTTCACCCACACACCCACACACCCCGCCCTCTCCCACACCCTCAGCACGAAGCCGTCGCTTTCAACAGTGACCGCCGGTCACCGCCAGTCATATACTTCTGTATCACACAATCCGGGGACCCAAATATAACAAGTCATATCTCTCCTCCTCTGGCAACTTCTTTTTTTTTTCTTTTTTTTTACATGCCCCCATACACCCCCCCCCCCACCCCACCTCCTTCACATACAGAAGAACTTCCAACGCAAAGCTGGAGGAGTGGTGAGAACATCATTATGGCATCAAAATGCGGGAATCAGTCGTCGGTCATCAACTCGCTGAGTGCATAATTATAGTCATCGGGGGGCAGGGGGCGGGGCGACAGACACAGGGGGTGGGAGGAGGGGGCGGGGAAGGGACAGACACAGGGGTGGGGGGCCAGAGAAAGAGCACAGCAAGTGGGAAAATGGGACCGAAAAACGTTTTGTTGTTTGTGTGTGCATGCGCGCGTTTTGTAGTTGTGTGTGTGTATGTATGTGTGCACGTACGTGTTGTTGTTGGTGTGTGAGTGAGTGTGTTTCTAAGAAGAAATCTAGATTTTGTATCTGAAAGCCCACCTGTATCGCAATTCCTATCAGTGTTGGGGGGGGAAGATAGGGGAGGTACACTCCAAACCTCGCTTCCCGACAAGCTTCCTTCAAAGAAAGATGTCGTCAAGCGACACTTGGGGTTTGTGGCCGAAGGGAACAAGGGGTTTGTGTCTTGTGTCGATCGAGGCACTCTTGCATCACATTTCTGGACCAATCACGTGAAAAGAAGGCATTTCTTTCTCCTCAACAATTTGCAGCACTTCACTCACCGTAATCATCATCATCATCACCATCATCATCAATATGATGAAACCGCACAATTATGTACACTACAATCCAATAAACATAACATATACTGCCCTATACAACGCTCAGCCAAAACAATTTCTCTTCCATTTGCTTCTTTCCTTCTTTTCTATTCCAGACCCCCCCCCCCCCCCCCCCCCCACCCCTTTCAAAAAGAACCCACACTGAGTTACAATGCACGTCTATACGAATGAAAAGCCAAATGATGGATATTTTGAGTCCTCAGCTGACTGGCAAATGGACCTATGTCATGCGCACACACAAAGTTCCGGTCTGGCGCACCAAGACTTCAAAATACCCGAAAAGACAAACAGGTTTCAGATTGTAGTTTCCGTTTGCCGTACAGACTTCTAGACCTTGGCCGCCTGATCTGCCTAGCCAAATTCCAGGGTCAAGGCCTTTAGTTCGTCAGGTGCTGCTTTCTCTGTGTTAGAGCCCTGGAAGACTGCACCGCACACTCCGAGCATCGCTTTCCGGCTCCTTCCTCCAAACTCTGCCAGATTTAGTTACGCCACTGAAGGGGCACTCTTTATCTCCGCGCAGCTGTCCAGCGACGCGGTCAGTGCCATCCGAAAGGTTCGGGTACTGGTAAGACTGTGGAAGCAACCTAGCACCCAAGCACGCATGTAAACATGAGGCGCGTCCACCCAGGGTAAAAAAAAAGAGTTCCGTCTCGATTCAAACGATTTTGGTTTTATTTGCGCTGGCGTAAGCAACATGGTCAGTTATAAAACAAACGCCTGATATAATTTCAGTTGTTTGTAACAAACTTACTACTGTTTGAGCACCAACAAAAAACTGCTCGTTAGCTGACAGTTTTGTGGACCCTATGGCGTAACTAAATACGACAGTGGTTGAAGGAAGGATGTCGTAAACCAGTGCTTGGAGTTTGACTGCACTGTGTACCCGTTCTTTTTTTCGATTCTTCGATTTTTTCTTTTTCACCCACTTTTACTGCCTGCAGAAATTTGGCTTTGTTGACGCGGCGTTACGCTGTTCACACTGACGCCCAAATTATGCAAGAAGCCTGGATGTTTTGAAACATAAAGTACGTACGTGTATGCCTTGAAATGCAAGGTACGTACGTACTTGTATACCGAGGCATGCTGGAGAGCAGCATAGAATTTTTTTTAAATATTTAAAAAAATATTTTTTATACTGGGAAAACATTTCCACTTTTTTTTTCTTTTTTCTTTTTAAAGAGGATCTACCTTGGTGGTGTTTATGTACCTTGTGTTTACTAGCATGTCAGGTGAGAGTTACCGTAGGCGATTCATATTTTTGTTGTGCTCTTTTGTGACGTCTTTCACGCGCTGATTACTCATTTTGTCCCCTTCCATTTTTGTTTTCAATAAAACCTTTGCATCATTTTCTTCTTCTTCTTTCTTCTTCTTTTTTCTCCCCTCGACTTCCAAATTGCTAACATGATTTCTGGATTTATGCTTGAACTGACGCTTTCATGGTGAACGTCAAGCAAATTCAAAAATATTTTTCAATCAATAATAAAAATCTCAAAATGATGACTGAAACATGACCCTGCTCCTAATTTAACCATTCTTGCCTGTGAATATAAAGACTTTAAAGTTTAGCTCAACATGGTATATACATATATATTTATCAAATCAGCGAAAGCCTACACATGTGCAGTTCACTCCATCCCTCTGCAGTTTTAGCTACATCGTCTTTTATAATACAAATCAGCAACATTATCTTGCATACAAACCAACTGCATCATTCTTTGTTTATACTCGGACTTGTCAATGGCACTTTATCCAATCGTGGTTTCAGTGTTGTAAACACGACAAACACTTGGTTGTTTTTGCTGTTGTTTCTGGTTGCGGGAATTACAGCATGGCATTCTCTCAACCAGGCCTGACACACGGGTATCACTAACGTGAAAAAAATCCTGTCACAGTCATCACATACAAATTTCACGCATTAGTATCAAAACATTAGGGTGGAACAAGGGGGGTTGGGGAGAGAATGCATACAACGTGTACACTAATAATATGCAACGAAGGCGAAAAAAGCTACCACCCTTCAAACGAAACAACAAGGGGAGGAGGGGTGGGGGGTGGGGTGAGCTACAAAAATAAGCCATCATAGCAAGGGATTATACAAGCCATAAAAAAGAAACTCATAATCACTTCTTGGAAGCCAGTTTTTCCCCCACGCATTGTGCTGGTTACATGGGGCTGGAACAATATTACAAACGAGTGTGTGCACGCGGGTGTCCTCAAGTTGTTTTTCAGTTGTCTGTATATTTTACCCACTTTTTAAGTCTTTTTAAAAATCTGTCTAAATATACATACACCAGTTTCAGCACGTACACGTTTTTAATATTTATTGTGCGATGACAAAATGTGTCTCGCCTCGATGTAACCGTACTGGCTGACTGGGCATAAAAAACCAAGTTACTTACCTATGTGCTCATGTCTATTCAAAACTGGACACGGTGTGCATGGATCTCTGCATTCAATTCCCTGCTTCGGCTAGAACTCCCTTCCCTTCAGAAGTTGTGGTTTGCGGTCACCGTCCTGTGACTGCCCCTCACCACTGATGAAGCATTCAGATGGCTCTCACCGCTGCCCGTCTTCATGCAGATCTCATTCTGGCGGGGACAGTGTAGCCTTGGGTATATCCCCCCCCCCCCCCCCCAAAAAAAAAAAAAAACACACACAACAACCTTGTGGCACCTAGGTCCCTGCCAGTACCCCTCTGGAGACACCTCAGCGTTAAACAAGTCTCACAAACAAACAAACAAACAATATATCTTTGCCATGGTGGGCCACACCCAGTCTTCCACAGTAGCTATGAAGGCTGCGGGGGTGTTGGGTGGGGACATCAAAAAAAAAATTTTTTTTTTTTTTTCTTTCTTCCCCAGTATGACCCTTGAGGGAAATTCTGGTTGCCTTACCTGGGGTCAGGGACATCAGTTTTTTTCTTTTCTTTCCCGGTACGACCCTCGTGGGAGATTCAGGTCGCCTTACCTGGGTCAGGCACAGCAGCTGCTGCAAGAGCAGCGCCACCCATTTCTACCAGTGTGCGCAGCGTGTTTATGTGTCCGAAATGGTGGTACAAAGATGGCTGCCAGTGTTTGGGATTTTCAATAGGCGCACTGATGTTAATTACAACAATGAAACCCTTTTCTAAAGCGCCATTTACCCAAGAAAAAAATAAGGGGGTCAGATCAGGGGGTGGGGGGGGGGGGGGGGGGGGGGCAGGAGTATGGTCAAAGTGCTTCATGTATGCATGCAATCGCACACAGGGGGCTATACAGACGTCGAAAGAGAGCCTGCACTGACTGTCGACTCTGGCAGGAAAATCCCTTGCCACACCTGGGACTCAAAACTGTGCCAGCATTGCATTGCATCTGTCTTTTCAAGACTTTCTACCATTGCTGACTGAGCTATCCCTGCCCTGAAGTGAAAGACCGGGAAACAAGGACTCTATCCGACTGTGTGAAGACAACTGCATCCAAGTGTTGCCTTTCTTTCCCTGCAGCATGTGGGAACAAGATCGCACCCACGCCAAGTGTTCTTAAAACAAAATCCGATACATTATCAGCGTTCTTGTGAACAAGATCAGATACATGATAGGTAGTCTTGCGAACCAAATCAGAAACAAAGAGACATGATAAAACGTTCTTGTGAACGAGACCAGATACACGATAAGCATTCTCATGAATGAGGTACACAATAAGCCAAGAAGCGTTTTTGTGAACAAGAGCAGATATACGATAAGCGTTCCTGTGAAAAAGATCAGATACACAATGAGCACTCTTGTGAATAAGATGCAATAATGTAAAAAAAAAAAAAACCCATCAGAACTCAGTGTAAGGACAACTTCTACATTCTGTAAAAACCAAAGCCAAATGGCAAAGGTGAGGTTTCAGGCTTAGAACCCCGGACGTACAACCTCAAACAGCATGAACTCACAGCTTGGACTGTCCTATATATAATTATGTATCTACAGACTGTTTTTATATACATTATATATACATACATGTACCAGTGCATGCACCACTGAACTGCTGCAGATACGCACTGTTTGCAATGTGTGAAGTGGGTCAATGTAAGTACACATATACACAATACTTTGGGAGGATGGCACGGAACACACACAGTCTTTCTCACAGCAGTTACATGTAGTATACAGCCGTCTGTACAGCTATGGTGCAACGACAACACCTGCAGTATACAGCCGTCTGTACAGCTATGGCATAACAATGACACTGGCACTATACAGCCGTCTGTACAGCTATGGCGTGATGATAACACCTGTAGTACACAGTTGTAAACACCTGTTGTATACAGCCGTCTGTACTGCTGTGGTGCAACGATAACATCTGTAGTACACAGCTGTAAACACCTGCTGTATACAGCCGTCTGTACTGCTACAGGGTAACGATGACACCTGTAGTACACAGCTGTACAGTTATGGCGTAACAATAACACCTGTAGTGCACAGCTGCAAACACCTGCAGTATACAGCCGTCTGTATTGCTATGGTGTAATGACAACACCTGGAGTGCACAACTAGAAATGGCCAAACATAATACCACCTGAAGCGTACGGGCATACAGCAATGGCACAACAACTGCAGTGAACAGCTGTGTAACAATGACTCAATGTTATATGGCCTAATGTTACCAGCTGCAGCATACAACTGCAGCATAACAATGACCCAATATTATATGGCCCAATGTTATAAGCTGCAGTGCACAGCTGTATAACAATGACCCAATGTTACCAGCTGCCGTGTACAGCTGTATATCAATGACCCAATGTTACCAGCTGCACTGTACAGCCGCATAACAATGACCCAATGTTATCAGCTGCAGTGCACAGCTGTATAACAATGACCCAATGTTACCAGCTGCACTGTACAGCCGCATAACAATGACCCAATGTTATCAGCTGCAGTGCACAGCTGTATAACAATGACCCAATGTTACCAGCTGCAGTGTACAGCTGTATATCAATGACCCAATGTTACCAGCTGCAGAGCACAGCTGTATAACAATGACCCAATGTTGCCAGCTGCAGTGCACACCTGTATAACAACAACAAAATTTTATCAGCTGCAGCAAACAGTTACAGCCGAAAGCTGTATAACAATGACCCAATGTTATATGGCCCAATGTTACCAGCTGCAGTGTACAGCTGCATAACGATGACCCAATGTTACCAGCTGCAACATGTGTTACTGGCTGCAGTGTACAGCTGTATAACAATGACCCAATGTTAATCTGCAACATGTGTTACTGGCTGCAGTGTACAGCTGTATAACAATGACCCAATGTTACCAGCTGCAACATGTGTTACTGGCTGCAGTGTACAGCTGTATAACAATGACCCAATGTTATATGACCCAATGTTACCAGCTGCATAACAATGACCCAATGTTAACAACTGCAGTGTACAGCTGTATACCAATGACCCAATGTTACCAGCTGCAGTGCACAGCCATATAACAACCAATGTTATAGGCTGCAGCATACAGCTGCATAACAATGACCCAATGTTAACAGCTGTACAACAATAACCCAACTGAATTGTACAGGCTGTACAACAATGACCCAATGTTAACAGCTGTACAACAATAACCCAACTGAATTGTACAGCTGTACAACAATGACCCAATGTTAACAGCTGTACAACAATAACCCAACTGAATTGTACAGCTGTACAACAATGACCCAATGTTAACTGCATTGTACGGCTGTACAACAATGACCCAATGTTAACTGAATTGTACGGCTGTACAACAATGACCCAATGTTAACGGCATTGTACGGCTGTACAACAATGACCCAATGTTAACAGCTGTACAACAATAACCCAACTGAATTGTACAGCTGTACAACAATGACCCAATGTTAACTGCATTGTACGGCTGTACAACAATGACCCAATGTTAACGGCACTGTACAGCTGTATAACAATGACCCAATGTTACCACCTGCACCGCACCGCCATGTAACAACAACCCAATGTTACAGGCGGCAGCATACAGCAACACAACAGTGACTCAACACATACACAGCTGTACAGCAATGGCTTAATGACTGCAGCTGTAATTTACATATACACAGTTGTCCAACAAAATCAACAACAAAAACTGTCCACACACATGTTCACAGTGAAAGCAGCCAGGTGTGACAACAGCACCTTGCATGTATGACAAGTTCACGGGTCAACTTCACTGCTACATCAGTGAGTGAGTGGGAAAACGTATCATCAGTTACAAAATTACAGTCACCAGTAGCACCCTCCCGTATCCTCCCTCCCCTCCCCCACACACCCCATCTCTTCTCAAAAAACAAAACAAGCACATCCTACAACCAAACAACAACAACACAAAATACAAAATCAAATCACACTGTCACTGTACATGATATATAATATATCAAACAGACATGTCAAAATACACATTTTGTGAGACTGGGAAAACCAGAACTCGTAAAACAAACATGGATGGAAAAGGTGCGGAGTGTAAAAATATTTTGTGAACGCGCATGCATACATTTTTTGGGGGGGTCATACGATCGATCACATCTTCTTCCAAACTGATGGACATATTGTACCGGTATGAGTAGTTTAATAAATACAATCTGTTTTATCATTGAAGGTGAACAGGAACAATATTTCAAGTACCGTATAGTGTATATGATCAGCAAGTTTAGTTCTTATTCTGTAGCATGTACTTTTAGTTCTTATTCTGCTCAATTACATTGCAAAGAATTGAGAACTGATATATATATATATGAATGAATGAATGAATGTCATTTGTTTCGATGAGAAACCAATACTAGCAATAATACTATTACTGCCATTAATGAATAAATTTATGCGTAAGAAAACGGAGGTAAGTAAAGAAATATGAAGTTTTTTTTCTTTTCTTAAAGAACTAACGCTATTGGGCAGTTCAGGCCGGGTTGTTAACTCCCTTGACTTTTACCCAGCATCGCTTATGTCCCATGGCTGTTTTTATTTCTGGTGCATACGTTGGCAAAGTTTACAGTGCCAACTTTAAAGGAATTTTTGGAGGCGCGTAGTCAAAATGAGTCTGGCAACAAGCAGTAACTTGTTGCTCATGCTATAGGATGCCAAAAACGTATTTTTTCCCTGAACCCGCAATCTTCTGGTCAGCCGAAAATCGACGTAAAGATGCTTTTTTTCCCCACTCTCCATCACCCTTCCCCCTGTAATTTTCACAAACGCAACAGTAATGGCATTTTTACTGCTTCACAGTTTTAGGTTCAACTTCCATCGTTATACACAGTGTGAGCCAACACCTACTCAAAAATCAGTCTGGAAGTGGCAGCTACGACCTTTTGCGACTTCTTGCACAAAAGATTACGAAGGGCATTCACTCTAGCAAACCAGCTCCGCTGAACTGCCCAACAGCTGGTAAACATATATTTTACAAAAAGACGTTGGAAAGTCTCAAGAAACCTCCAACTGCCAATACTGTATTATCAAATCTACTCCTTAAATGAAAACATCCTTCAGAGCAAACCTCCAACTGCCAATACTGTATTATTAAATCTACTCCTTAAATGTAAACATCCTTCAGAGCCAAGTTTCTGGTGAGCATAACATTAAACCTAATGCATAGTAGTTGTTTTTCTGCAACAATAAACAAATCATACTAGAGCAAGAGAGAGACCACAACAACAATAGCAAAAAAATGCTGGATCTTTCCTGTAACCACTCCTATTTGTAAAAACATGGAATATATATAGGTATTAATTGTATATTTCTACAATGATGGAGAACAACAGAGGACGAATAGTAATTTTAGTAAGTCAAACAACCACCGTCACCAATCACTTCAATGACAATGTCTACCCCCAGGAGTATTTCAATGTCAAAAAGAGAGCTAGGATGTCATATGGCACCCCCGTTACCACGGAAATAAAAGCAGGCTTCTTTCTTTCTTTTTTTTAATGAGAGAACTATTCACCCTTAATGTTGAAAGCTGTGAAGGTATTTTCTATAACCAGGCAAGACACTGAGTTTCAAAAAAAAATCAGTGTTTTCTATAACCAGGCAAGACACCGAGTTTCATTTTTTTTCTCTCAATATTTTCTATAACCAGGCAAGACACCGAGTTTCATTTTTTTTCTCTCAATATTTTCTATAACCAGGCAAGACACTGAGTTTCATTTTTTTTCTCCTCAGTATTTTCTATAACCCATTTTTACTTCAAGACACTGAGTTTCAATTTTTTTCAAGTATTTTCTATAACCAGGCAAGACACTGAGTTTCAATTTTTTTCCAGTATTTTCTATAACCAGGCAAGACGCTGAATTTAAAAAAAAATTCAGTCTGAATTATGACTGAGGCCGACAAGCAACTGACTGCATTGAGCAATTCAGAGCCAGAGGCTTCATGAAAACACAGACACTGCGAGATTTGCATTGAAACGTCCTTTCTACGTCACTGTCACAGCGGCTCACTTTCCACTGGCTGCGATCAACTACTCTATTCAATCGAATCAAGATTTTATTTCTGATGTTGAAAATGTATTCTAAAAATTCTACACATGCAAAACTTTAGTATGCTGCAACGGAAAATATACAGGTTTGTTTGAATACTAAATGCCATGGCAGCATACTTCAATGCTTACTTCACGATTACTTCTTGAGCATCAGAATTTTCAGATACAACTTACAAAGCACCCCTCTTTCGCTCCACACTGACACTGGTCTAGGCACTGTCATCAACAGTGCCTCATCTGTGACTACATGTTTTGTGTGCAAACATTTTCAAAGACAGAAGCTAACAGCGAAAAACTGCGAGTGAAAACCTGTGTGATACGCATTTTGTTTGCTAACAAATGGCGGAAACAAGACAGGTGCTAGCTACTGTGACCTTGCACCCAGCTGGTGGTGTGGGCGCGTCTCCTTCGCTCATTGTCCACGCCGTGTTTACAAAGTACATCCACTGATATTTACACAGTACACACATACGCTTCTCACCAACCACAGTCACCCAGTCAAAATAACTCCCTCCCCACAATGCAGCACCAAGCGTAATTTTCCTTTCAACTTTCCAAGGTAAACATTTCTATCATGATCCATCAACAACATGGCCACACAGGGATGAGCAAGCATTAAGCAGCTGATCAACACAAGGCATGCATTTGCAAAAGTCCCTCTTCCCCTCCCCAAAAATAGCTGACATTCCAACCTGACCAATCAGGTTCCTACAGGTGGAAAACTCCGACATTTATATGCTGCAGACTCTGCAGACCGTGAACACAAGGGACATATATATAATCATTGATACAGAGAATGTATAACAACGGTCCAAGCACGTCCTGGTTTTAAAACTTGTATTCCAAATTTTCACCCATTTTTGCTTCAAGGCCTGCCTGGTTGGCTAGATCCTATATAATCAACAAAGGAGCATGCGACATACACATAGTTCAGGAGCTGTGTGAGAGTCGAGGTGGCCATCCTGGGCTGTCCGTCCTAATCAGCCTTTTGGTTTCCGTGGACGTAAAGCTATATTGAACCGTGCTTCAGCATTGGTCTCAGCTTGTCCCTAATATGTCAACTGTCATCTGAGGACATTAAGCATCACTACCTACCTACCTACCTACCTACCTGCGACATACAGGTCAACTCAGAGTCAGAGCAAGACTGAAAGAAAAGAAAGGAAATTACTGTTTTTTATGCTCAGTCACCCACGGTGGTTATATCCAGGCGCAACACATTTTGTCCAGATATGGGTCAAAATCAAAGGGAATGCAAGGGATATAATTATGGGTTACATCAAAGGGAACATGAGGGATATTTTTGAGTGAAACCCAAGTGCATCTGCATACACTTTAACCCTGTTAGGACAACAGTAATGACCGCTAGCGTTCTAAAACAAGATCCAAATGCATAAAAAGTTTAAAAGGACGCTTATTTATTATGACACAGACAACACACTCTGCAAATTTGTGGGCTACTTCCAAGCACTGGATAACAAAACAACAGCTCAACCAAAGAAAGGTAGGTTATTTCGCTTCTCATCTCATTTTTCACTGTTTTTAACCATTTGACTGTTAAGCGTCGTTTTGTAGCTTGACAAAGGGGATTACCCCCAAAACTTGCAGATTGTGTGCCTGTGTCATAATAAGTAAGCGTTCTTTTGAACTTTTTTATGTGTCTGGATCCTTTTTAGGACAGGTTCCTTTAGTTTACTGAAACTGCTGTATGCAAATTCTTGCGTGGTTGGCAGTCGTATTGCCTGAAACCTTTTTATCTTGTCCGTTGTATGTGTTTATACATTTTTCTGCAGTTTTTGTACGGCACATTGTGCCCTAGATCTTGCTAGGGATCATAGAAATGTCCATTATTATTATTTCAGTTTAAGACCACAAAACAAGACAAAAACATCTTAAAACTAGAATAAGAGACATCCTAGTTCCTACTGATTACCACAAAACAAACAAACAAAAACATCTTAAAACTAGAATAAAAGACATCCTAGTTCCTACTGATTACCACAAAAAACATCTTACAACTAGAATAAGAGACATCCTAGTTCCTACTGATTAGAATACATCCTAGTTGAATTTTTATCTCTGTTGTAGCTTTGTTCTTGTCAAAGTTTCTGTGAGAAAACGTACTGAATAAATCTTTTCATGATCTTTATTACACTATTAGTACAAGATTACATCATCATCATCATCAGCTTTGCTGTGACTTCATCTCATGTTCTTACCAGTTTGCTCTTGGTTGAGCTGCGTCTAGTCCAGAGATCACCCTGATATAACTGTACTGGTTGACTGGGAGTAAAACATCAACCAACTTATTTACCAGTCCAGAGATCACCCTGATATAACTGTACTGGTTGACTGGGAGTAAAACATCAACCAACTTATTTACCAGTCCAGAGATCACCCTGATATAACTATACTGGTTGACTGGGAGTAAAACATCAACCCACTTACTTATTTACCAGTCCAGAGATCACCCTGATATAACTATACTGGTTGATTGGGAGTAAAACATCAACCAACTTACTTATTTACCAGTCCAGAGCACTGGACGGAGCTCAACCAAAAACAGGTAAGTGGTTTTGCGCCTCATTTTTCACTGTTTATCACGGCTAATTGCTGTTTAAGTGTTGTTTTGTAGCTGATAAAGGGGATTACCCCAGAATTTGCATGTTACGTTTTGTCCCAACAAGTAGCGTTCTTTTGAACCTTTTATGTTTGGATCGCTGTTTGCTTTGTTGTCCTTAAAATGATGTTCTATTGAACATTTTACGTGTTTGGATCACTGTTTGCATTGTTGTCCTTAAAATGATGTTCTATTGAACATTTTAGTGTTTGGATCACTGTTTGCATTGTTGTCCTTAAAAATGATGTTCTATTGAACATTTTACGTGTTTGGATCACTGTTTGCATTGTTGTCCTTAAAATGATGTTCTATTGAACATTTTACGTGTTTGGATCACTGTTTGCATTGTTGTCCTTAAAATGATGTTCTATTGAACATTTTACGTGTTTGGATCACTGTTTGCATTGTTGTCCTTAAAACTGACGTGGCTTTCTCTGTTTAGTGTTAGGACTGCATTGATGATCAAGCCCTTGTGTGCTGCCTGTTTTTGAACAATTAGATTTATTAAAGAGTGTGAAATAAATTCTGTTAAAATCAAAAACAAAACAAAAGAACAACCAAACAGAAGTTGCTGCGAGTTTGAGGAACTTCGGCAGACCTAGCCAGAGTGAAGTTTCGCTCCGGTGCAAGTTGTGCTACTGATAAAATTAAAACGAAAGAGGGTTAGATACCAAGACAGTAACTGAATTTTGTTACGTTTCACGTCCGAACACCTCAGGATGATCACACTCCATCAAGTGTCGTAAGTCAATAGACACGTATGTCAAAACTCCTCTCAGAAAAGGAAGCAGCAGAACAGTGGCGTAAAACACAAAATACCATCCACTGAAATAAGACCACGCGCTGCGTTTCCCACTCGCTCCAACTGTGAAACCGGGTTTTAAACTGAACTCGGGAATTCCAGGTCTGAGGCCAACTCAGAAGTAAACTTGTAACGGCGTGACTCTTCTCTCTCGGCTTTCTGAGTTGGCAGCAGATGTCAAACATAAACAGTCATGATACACTGTACGCGTGTATCACATTACAGTACATGGCAATAATTACAAAGAGTACAACCAGTGTGTACAGGAGAGCATAAGCGGTCCAGATCCATAACGCAGAAAACTGTATTTCCCGGACCAGGAGAACAAAAAAATGGTTTTGCAGTAGTAGCTGGGCACTCAAATTCGAAGACAAGCAAATAAACTGCAAGTTAATATAATAATAATAACACTGATCGGGTTTATCAATTTGTCCAAAGAGAGACAATCACACATAGACATTTTGAAGACAGATCTGTGGTGTTAATCCATTTTCTACTGTACTCAAAATCAGCACGCACTGAACCCAAAGTGTTCAGTTAGTTACTTAAATTTATATTTGACTTTTTTTACAAGTTTTCCTGTTGCCTGATCTGTTAAAAATAAAAAATAAAAATGGCAAGATGGTCCACTCCTCCCTTTTACATAATTATGCTAATTTACCAGCAGCTTAGGCTTGGAACAATAATTTCATGAGCCCATGATCTGATCAAAAACAACGACAAAATTGAAAAAAAAACTCAACAAAATAAAAAATAAAAAATCTGAAACAAGATCCAAACACATAAAAGACACCGTCACACAACATTCTTCCAAGCACTGGACAAGAACACAACAACTCAACCAAACAGAAGGGAAGTTATTTCCTTTCCCATTTTTCACCATTTTTGATCGTTTAACTGTTGTTTAAGTGTCGTTTTGTCGCTCGACGAAGGGGATTGCCCCGAACATTTGCAGACTGTGCGTCTATGTCAATAAATAAGCGTTCTTTGGAATCTTTTATGTGTTTGGATCTAAACAAAATAAAAACAAAATTTAACATGCATACACGCACACAGCCACACAAAAGAGCAGAGATTAGTGAACCTTTTCATGACCTACACTGCTGCCTTTACACCGTACAGACTCTTCTTTTTCCTGTTCCATCTACGTTATTTGCCAACACCCCACAATCCGCCACCCCCACCTCAACCCCCAGTCAGACTGGCAGTGGCTGGATCAAATCACTCGTGGAATTACTATTCAGTTACAGAAGCTGTCAAAACAGGAAGGTTACTCTTCTGCGTTCTGCAGACGTCTGAAAACCCACCTGCTTCCTGAACGACTTGCTCGCTCCGCACTGAGTGTCTTTATGTTAACGACAATGATTTTCTCAATTTAAACTTTTTAAAATCTCCTTCAGTGCACTGAGCATTCAAGTTAATGGAATCACACGCCATAAAAATGAACATCACCATCATCTGTAATGCAGTATTTCAGCAAGTAAAAGAAGCAGCCTTCTCAAGATGCGTCGTCCAAATGGGCCCGTCTGTCTCCACTAGGTGAAAACAAGCTGTCAAAAAAAAAAAAAAAAAATTCAAATCAAGGAATTTGTTCTAAAATGTCCCACTGATTTGATTTTCAATTTTGAATCCAACTTCTGCCAGTGACAACCCACCAACACCAGCAAAGTAGCAAATCAGAGGTGGAAAATGTCAAGAATCAGTTCGACCTAACAACCAGACACCGCGCAATCATTTCAAAACGGCAAGCTGTCATAAAAGTCTTGGAGCGTCACCATCGTCCGAGTCATTCACTCGCAGGAAGAAACTCTGATCTCTGCACCCAGGTACTTCATGGTTTAAAAGCTTTAAACAAAGACATCTTGAATATGAATATGAGCAGACAAAAACAAAAACAAATGTTTTCGCTGATGGCAACATGAGCTGGTGAAGCATTAAATTATCGAAACTGGTTAAGGAAAGTGTGTGTAGTCTGTAAACATCCCCCAAAACATGTACTAGTAAAGGAGAGGACATAAACACCACCAAAAACATGTACCGGTCAGAGAAAATGTGTGCGCACGAACACACACACAAGCAGTTGCATCGAAGGTGTGTTGGACAATACGACTCCAAACCCTCTTGCACGAGCAGTCCTTCTACCACTAGGAGTGAACGACGGTCACAGACGGGGAGCCCGGCAACGGTGATGCACACAACATGGGGTTTGCAACCCCCGAGTCCACCACTCCCCCTTCCTTCATCATCTCCAGACTCAAGGCTGTTGGCAGAGCGTCTGTGGTTGTCACGGAGACGGTCGTCACACAGGCTCCAGCGGCAGGGTTAGCACCAGATGAAAATGGAGAAACGTCCATGTCAGTGCTGGTGAAACAGCCGGATGAGGACACTGTCACAATCACGCGGTTGCCGCCGCCACCTCCATCTAGGGAATCTGCGGTTTCCTCGGCAACAGGAGATGACCTTGAAACTGAGCTTGGTGTGGAGCTGCCCGCGGTGGATTGCTCATTCTCCTGTTCTGTCAGCAAGCTGAGCTTGCTTTCAACAGAACGTGATTCTGATTTCTCTGTCCCGCTGTCACATGCCGATCTGGGTCTGCTCTTCACACCGCCCAAAGTCCAGTCCGTCTTTTCAGCACGACTGTCGCCTTTCACCGTCCACTCCTTTTTGGCACCTGTTGCGCTTGGAAGCACCTCAGCGTTCACATCCATGGCAACGCAGATTAAACCAGACGTCTCAGACAGGAAGACTGGGGGTTTATTAGTAGCGTGTGTGGGGTCTGGGTTCAAATCCTCATCGCAATGGCTGTTGGAACCCAGCCCGCACTCTCTCGACAAATGTTCCTTGGGCTGCTGGGACTTAAGGGAAAGTTTAAACTCACTACTGCCGTCTTCTGTGGCAGAGCTGCATTGAGCGGGACCTCTCAGCCTCTTCTGGTCATCAAACCTAACAACAGGCTCTGCCCCTCCTTCCCCACGGAAACGTTTCTGGAGACCTTCCGCCACGTTAAACACAACGCCAGCACCGCCGGGCGGGTCGTTCACCTCCCTCCCGGCAGCGTCATCATCACAACCTTCCGTCTTAACAACGCTTTTCTCCTCCTCTCCTCTCCTCAGTCTGCTCCCCTTGTCCACACACTTGTTTCCCTCGCGGGACGAATCACAGGCGTCGTTTTCAGCTTTCGCTGGGACGCTTTCTAGCTGCTCTGAGGTGTTCGCTGATGCGCAATCACTGCCCTGCTGAACGAAACCTGGGCCTTTCTTTTTCAAATCTGTCAACAGATGGCCTGAAACACTGGCGCTAAATTCAACTGAATTTTTCCACTCTGCCGTCGGCAGATCCAAAGTCTCACTGAGCAGACGGGGCTGCTCCTTACTAACTTCGCCGCTCTGAGTTTTTAAAGTCCTGACCGGGCTGCCCGCCAGACGTCCATCCCTTTCCAGGTTTGAAGTTGCCTCCTCTGATGGATTCACCTCCATCCCTTGCAATGGTTCTGCGTTGCCGTGTCTGGTGGAGGCAGAGTCCGGACAGTCCAGCGGAGGTGCTGAGCCAGTGGCCGACTTGCAGCTGGTGGTGGTGGTGGTGGCGGCGGCGGGGGTGGAAGCTTCACTGGTTGGTTGTGGCTGGGCATCTGGGGTTGGTGACACTGTGGCGTCTCGCACCATGGGAATGGACGCTGCGATGCCTTGTGGTTTGGTGTTGCAGCCACTCTCTGCTGTGGGAAATCAAAATGGATAATTACCACTCGGTGGGAAATCAAAACGTATAATTATCACAGTGCCAAATCAAAATGGATAATTATCACTTCGTGGGAGATCAAAACAGATAATTATCACTCAGTGGGAAATCAAAATGGATAATTATCACACTCTGTGGGAAATCAAAATGGATAATTCTCAAACTTGGTTGGAAATCAAAATGGACAACTATCACACTGTTCTAACAATCTTTTTCTCATTTTAACATCTCAGTTGGGTTCTGGAAGTGTCTTTTCCTAGCAAAACCAGCTCTACAACAAAGCCAAAAAGAAAATGTTGCTGCCAAGAGAAAACGGGATATATACACAAAACAATTCAAAGTTTCACCATGAAATATCTTCGTCAGGAACAACTGACACAGCCAACACAGAGAAGACATGAAGACAATAAAAAAAAATTATTAAAAAAGGGGGGGGGGGGGTGTTGAAGAACAGAAGAGCTTTTCAGGTACAACAGCAACCCCCCCCCCCCCCCCCCCACGACAACCTCACTGGGTACCATCCCCCTCCCCCTCCCAAAGTGAAGTGATGAATGATGGAATGAAGTGCAGCAGAACAGACCTGTGGAAGCCACCAGCCTGTTGATGGAGTGTTTGCGAGCCTTGCGCTTCTGGCTGCCTGTCAGTGGCTCATTCGCGGCTGCCTGCTGCAGTGGCGCTGGTGTTGGCGCCGCCGATTCAGGGACACCGTTCTCTTCTTTGGCTGTCGACAGAACAAAAAGTTACACAGTTACGCGGCCCGGGGGGTGTCAGGTACGTGTGGCTGCTTGCTAGCTGAGGTGTGGGTATTGGCGCCACCAATTCTGGGACACAGTTCTCACCTTTCGCTGGTGGCGAAAGCAACAGTTCAATGTCTCTGACTGCATGCTAGCGCAAGGTTCTTAGGGTCCCTGAGGTGCTTACAGGTACTTACAAACTGAATTTGGCACGCAAGGCCTTACAGATCCTTATATCTGCATCACAGTCCTTACAAGTCTAGCTAATACTAAAACCGCACATGGGTACTTATAAAAGCCTCTCATTTTTCCGTGTCAGCGACACTGGATGGCTCCACACATTTACTGAATTTCGAAATTGTTCCGACATAGGTTGAGACGATGTCTGAAGCAGAAGATGTTTTCCTCCATGTTCATTTAGATCACACGCAGTCAAAATCACGGTCACGTGATTACACAATGACTTCCAGGTCAGCCATTTTGGTTGCAAAATTCAAAACCAAACTGCGCAAGAACCTGAGCTAGCAGCGGAGACACTGGAAAATGTTCGTTCCAAGACTGCTGGCTAAAGGACAGTGCATACCAGGAGTGGGTTCTAAAAGATAAACTGGACAAACACTACACTTGATACGCACCATGTGAAATTTGGCCCATTTTTTGTGGTCCTTACTGTTGCGATGATCTTTACAAATTCTAATCCTGGTCCCTACAACTTATAAGTCCTTATAACCATTAAGGTCCTGATTTGGCTCTCGTCCAGGTCCCTGGGAACCATTAAGTGTCGGGCATGGCCGCTTGCTGACATATTCACATCAACCCCCATCCCCCCACCCCTGGGACATAATTATATTAATAACCCCTATCTTCTGCCCCCTCCCCACCCCAGGACATATTCACACCAACTACCCACCCTTCCTCCCCAGACATATTCACATCAACCCCAAAGCGCTCCACCCCTGGGACATATATGATATATTCACATCAACCCACCCCAGAACATATTCACATCAACGCCCCCTCCCCCACTCCCCAGGACATATTCACATCAACTCCCCCCCCCTTCCCCCCCAGACATATTCACATCAATCCCACCTCCCCGACTCCCCAGACATATTCACATCAACTCCAATGTCCTCCACCCCTGGGACATGTATACATTCCCCCCCCCCCCCCGGACATATTCACATCACCCCCCAACCCCTCACCCCAACATATTCACACCAACCCCGAAGTCCTCCATTCCTGGGACATATATATTCCCCCCCCCACAGAACATATTCACATCAACCCCAAAGCCCTCCATCCCTGGGACATATATATTCCCCCCTCCCCCGAACATATTCACATCAACCCCAAAGCCCTCCATCCCTGGGACATATATATCCCCCCCCATCCCCTTCCCTCCCCTGAACATATTCACATCAACCCCAAAGCCCTCCACCCTGGGACATATATATTCCCCCCCCCTCCCCACCCCCCAAGAACATATTCACATCAACCCCAAAGCCCTCCATCCCTGGACATATATCCCCCCCCACCCAAGAACATATCACATCAACCCAAAGCCTCATCCCTGGAAATATATTCACATCCCCCCCCCCCCCAAACACATATATTCACATCAACCCCCCCCCCCCCACAAAAAAACATATTCACATCAACCCCACTCCCCACATATTCCCCCTGCCCAACCACTCCTGACCTTCACTACAGGAGGAGGGTCCACTCTATACTTCAATTCCTGTTTACAACAGCTAGGCTCCAACCCCCCCCCTCTCCCCCAAGGATACATTCACATCAACCCCCACCCCCCCAAACCACACGGACCTTCGCTAGGAAAAGAGGGTCCGCCCTGTACTTCAGTTAGCCTTCACAGCAGCTAGGCTCCCCACCCATCCACCCCAGGATACATTCATATAACCCCCCTCCCCCCAAACCAAACAAAGTCCTGTGGTCAGTGCTCTTTCTCTTACCAGGCTCTAGTTATCTGGAACCAACTCCCTGTTTCTGTCCGCCATTCTACCCCTGTCAGCTCTTTTAAATCTTCCTTGAAAACCTCTTTTTAAAAACCTTTTCTTCAGTCTCACTGCCCTGATTTGCGACTGGTGTGTGTGTGTGTGTGTGTGTGTGTGTGTGTGTGTGTGTGTGTGTGTGCGTGCACGTGCATGCATGTGCGAGTCTGTGTTAGTGCATGTGTGTGTGCATGCATTCATGTTGTCTGCATTGAATTTTGACAAATATGTATCTGTACAGAACGTGTAAGCGCTTAGGGCCTGTGCGGGTTAGGCGCTCTAAGTATTCATTATTATTATTAAACCACACTGACCTTCACTAGGGGACGAGGGTCCACCCTGTGCTTCAGTTCCCCTTCACAGCAGCTAGGCTCCCCACCCATCCACCCCAGGATACATTCATATCCCCCCCCCCCCCCCCCCCCCCCAAACCACACTGACCTTCGCTAGGGGACGAGGGTCCGCCCTGTGCAGAAGCTGGGCTAGGCTGTTTACGTCCGCTCTCGCTGTCGCTTCGTTTGCGCGGAGGTCGTCGGCGTCCCACCTGATCCAGAGAACAGGGCGGCAAGGTCGCTATCTCGGCTTCAAGGTCAAAGTCACTGTGGGAAAGGCAGAACAGCGGTAATGACATCACACTGACCCTGTAACCCAATATAGCAGTGCATACCTGTTCAAATCTTGCGAAGCCACCACCATAATTTTCAGCTATAAGGCAATACTTTTATCCCTTAAGATTCTGATTGGGCGTAAAACACCAATTTACTTACTTACTTACTTACCCCTTAAGATTCGACCCCTGAGCCTCATAGTTGGCAGTGCCTTATCTGTTAATAAAATTCTACGCAGACTTAATTTTTCGGAGAAAAATCAGTTTTAAACCTGAATCCGTCAGCACATCTTAATGAAGAAACAGAAATTGCGTACCCCGGCAAAACTGATCATCAGTGATATTTTCAAGGCAACTGACAGGCAACAATCAAAAATGGGATCTGGAAAGACAATATAGGCCTAGCTATTCTGTCAGCACATCGGAGCAGTTACTCAAAGGTGGAAAATTATGAAAGTGAAAGCAAAACTCATGTGGATATCAAATACAAATGAGTGAAAATTGTCAATTTTAATCTGATCTTGTTACCAAGTCCATTGGCACATGAAAATGGATTAGCTAACATACTGTCTGCCATGCTAATTGTCTTTTGAAAATGATGCTGTGTACAATGTTCAGATCAATAATTTAAAAAAAATTGTGTTAGCAAATTAACTGAATTTCCGCTTTCCTGTAGTTCTCAGAAAATGACAGCAGCCTCAATTTTAATTTGATCTTGTTACCAAGTCCATTAACACATGAAAACGGGTTAGCTAACAAGTAACATACTGTCTGCCATGCTAATTGTCTTTTGAAAATGATGCTGTGTACAATGTTCAGATCAATTTAAAAAAATTGTGTCTGCAAATTAACTGAATTTCAGCTTTCCCGTATTCGTTACAAAATCATAAAACCCCAATACTGCCCTACAAAGTACTCGAAAACGTTTTTTTGGCATTCACTCTTCTCAAGAATTGCCCCTGCCAATGGCATGAAATGAAGTCTGAGAGGTCTTAAACAGCTTGCACAGAAACGGAAAATTCAGGAAAAAGGTGAGTGGCAGCTGGTGAGAAATAACGAGCAGTAATGAAGAACAAAAAAGTATTTAGTGAAAGAAAATGAGACCTGGATACCAAAAGTTACCTCCCTTTTTGTTTTCAATAACAGTCTTTTTTGAGCCCATTTCTCCTCTTCTTTTCTTTTCGCCCCCCCCCCCCCCCAACCCCCATTGCTCTGTCTTCTGTGCAAGTCTTAGTTAGTCACATTGATTTATTCCTGACGAAGACATCTCTGCCCCCCCCCCTTTTTTTTTAAATTATAAATCACCCGCATCTGCATTCTGTCTTCTTCTGGCGAGTACATGAGTACACACACACACACACACACACACACAGAGTCTAATTTTCATAAGTACACACACACACAAAACCATCGTTACACACTCTCAAGTTTTTCCACACAAGTCACCAACTGAAAACCAAAACTTACCCAGTGCGGTATCGCTTCTCATCGCTGGCACTCGAGTCGGACTCGGAGATGGAACGCTTCAGATGGAAGCGGAGCCTGTCCTCCACTGCGACCCCTTCCTCCTCCCTCCGGTCTTCCCCAGAAAAAATGCTGCCAGCAGAGAGGGCAAAGGTCAGTCAAAAGTTCACAGTGTACTGAGAGAGTTTTGCCGTTTTCATCATTCTCCTGTCTGGAGCCTGGTGAGATTTTGCATCAGTAGCAGTTTCCTGCACCCACATCAGTATTCAATATCATGTGGGAGTAACAAAATGCAAAATCTGCCCGCAATTTGGTAGTAAGACTAAGAGATAAAATGGAGATAAATACTATCTTCAGAGAGAGACAAAGCGACAGACAGAGACAAACAGAGAGAAAGAGAGAGACACAGAGACAGAGATTTTTTTACACAAGGATAAAGATTTATTCAAGCACAAGTTGGCTTTTTACAAATCTGTCCCAGAGAGAGAGAGAGAGAGAGAGAGAGAGAGAGAGAGAGAGAGAGAGAGACAGACAGAGACAGACAGACAGACAGAGACAGAGAGACAGCGATATGCAGAGAGGACAAAGAGCTGAAGAGAGAGAGAGACAGACAAAAGGAAGATATATATGCACCCCAAGAAAACAGAGAGCTGAAGAAAGAGACAGAAAAAGAGAGACAGCATCAGAGAGAACATCGTACCTGATGGAGCCACCCGCTGGTATCTGTGGCACCTGTTCATGGCGGCGCGCAGCCAGCCTCTCTTTGGACGGCTGGATGATGCCTTCGTTGATCAGCTCCTGGTACCGTTGCCCCCGGTTACGCCGACGTGACTTGCGAACAGGCTGCGAATAACCGTCATCATCATCCTGCATGAAGTCTCCACCGTCGTCTTTGGCAGAGTCTGCCATCATCTCATCAGAGTATCGGTCTTCCACCTCGTCCTTCAGCACCGGCTGGCTCGGCAGAAGTGGCTTTGGTGGTGCGTCTGCTGGCACGTCGCTGCCAGACACAGCCCGGGCATCCGAGCTCATCGTGCTGGGGGCCGACTTCAGCGTTGCCTGCTTATGTTCTTCAACACCAGTCCACCTTCCAACCTCCGGCCCAGAATTCTCTGAGATGGGTGGCAGCTGTCCCGAACAGGCTTCCAGTTTCCCTGAAACCACAGCTCTGTGAAGGCTTCTGCCGACGGGATTCGGCTCCGGTTTCCGCTCGCCAGGCGGTTCGGCGCGAGGGGCTGGCTCGAGCTGAGCCATCTGGTTCAAGTCCATGCTGTAGGCCTCCTCGATGACCTTCTCCACCAGGTTCTGGGGCTTGTGGACCACCTCGCTCAGCAGCCGGCCCATCTGGGCGCTGGGGGGCCCCTGCGCTTTCCTCTCCCGCTCCGTCATGTCCGCCGTGATGATCTTGCGCACCTTCTCAATGTCCGTGGAGGAGGGACCGGCCGTGGCTTCGCTCTGCTCGCCGGCCACGAAGCTGGCTGAGAAGAGCCGGTCGATGATGTGGTCCACCACAAGCTTTCCGCAAGTGAAGATGGCGTTGTCGTTCTGGTCCGACAGGCACCCGCTCTCCGCTGGGGCTGCCACTGCGGGCGACTGCCCTGCCTGTCGGTCGTGCTTGAGCGATTCTTGAAGTTTGGTGAATTTCTTCTTGGGGGGCATGCTGGCGTCGGCGCTGGCCATTCTCAGGTGGGATTGGAACAGGTCAGTTCCGGACCCAGCCATGCCTGGATCAGCCTGGCCAGGTTCTTCTTTTCTCGCCAGTGCTGGAGCCGGGTGGAAATCCTTTGTGTCCGTCACCATCTGGTTTGTCAGCAACTTAACATGCTGCTGCTGCTGCTTCGTTTTGTCCTGCAGTTGTAACGCGGCACCTGACTGGATGTCGGTGAGGTGCAAGTGGTCAACAGTCTGCACAGTGTCCTCTGATTGGCTAGTTTTGGTGGCTGAGGGTTGGTGCGGTTTGAGGGAGGGGTTGGGGATGGGGGGGAAGAGAAGGGAGGTGGCTGATATTTTGCTCCGGTCAGCGATGTCACTGTGGCCGCAGTCACTGTAGCTCCAGTGGCGGGCGCGTTTCTTGGGAGGAGCGGAGTGCATCATGCTTGTGTCTGTCTGACGGCTGCGCAGCTCTGATGAACACATCTGCAACAACAACATGTATGACTGTGATTCTCTTACTACTGCGCAGCTCGGATGAACACATCTGCAACAAGGATTGGAACCTTCCGCAGCAAAATATCCCGCTGAATGCCTGGACACTGCTTTTATAAGCATACCATACACACATGCTCATTCTGTTTACACTATGTCTGCTTGCGCAACCTCCACACACCTAGTTTGGTTGCAAAGGTAAGGTATCGCTGGCACATAAAATACAGCACTGACAACATTCAGCAAGTTTCGAACCATCACTGCAGCTGCAACCTTGAACACTGCAATCCAATCTCTTCACAAGACACTTTGGCTTACGATGATGTACCATCAAGCTAACTTTGGTTGCAAAAGGATCAGCAACTCTGAAAATATACTTTGAGACCACACTGCTGTGCAGTATTACTGGCGGAAGCCGCCACAGGTATCATTTTTGTCACGACAAAAGTTTTGTTGCAACAACAAAAAACATGTCTTTTGTCATGACAAAAGTATGCTTGTCACGACAAAACTTTTGTTGCGACAAACATATTTTTGTCACAACAAAACATTTCTTGTGACAAATACGTGTTTGTGATGAAAAAACATTTCTTTTATCGTGACAAAAGTACGCTTGTCACGACAAAACTTTTCTGGCGACAAACACGTGTTAAATTATTGCCATAACAAAAATGATACTTGTGGCAGCACCCCCCCCCCCCCCCCCCCCCCAATCCCAAACTAGGGATTGCTTCATTCATGTAAAACCTGCTGGTGGGAGAGGAACACTAGATCACCAAGCCTTGTCCTCTGAACTTCCACTGCGGAAAACGTCTAGTCTAATCGCCTCTGTCAAAATGCAAAGAACTTTTCCGTGCCTTCCTCCGCAGCGAGCACAAATCCCCCGAGCCAACCGCACGGCTTACCTCCGCCAATTGCAGCAGCGCCGAGTTCGCTCCCATCAGGTCAGGGGAGGTCATTCTCCTCTCCAAGACGTGCGCCATGATGGCCTGCTTGTCGCGCGCCGGCATCGACTGTTGGCCTGCCATCAGCAGAAGATTCAAACCGGCTAGTTTGTCCCCCTCTGTCAGAAGCAGAAAGCAATCTCCGATGTGCAGAAGCTTGAGTCTGAATTCAACCCGCCGGCCCTTGCAACAGGCCTCACCCTCCTCCACAATGCAAACCACACGCTGCCTCGCTTACACTTGTGCTTAGTCACATCATTTACACTTGTACTTAGTCACGTCACTTATGCTTAGTCACCTCATTTACATTTGTGCTTAGTAAGCTCATCCCTTGTCCACTGGTGTTTGGGGGTGGGGGGGGGGGGGGGGGGGGGAGTACATGATTTTGCCATAATCCTCAAAAATGCAACCTTGTGGCAAAATAATCCATTCTCCCAAGGATCTCTCCAAAGTACACAAACATACGAGACATTTATAACTAAAAGTGTGGGTCTTATGAACTTGCCGCCTCTTCCAAATGACCAACAACAGCAGCTGGGTGCACTATCTCTCACCCCCCACACCCCACCCCACCAAAGGGCATACCTACATGTTCAACTGAAAACGTACATCCAGCAGAACCCCTTGGTACAACATGTCCCTTCAAATCAACAAGTACATACTTATGTATGTAGTATTCTATTAGAGGCCCAGAAACGGTTTCCTAGTTGTGTGAAGAAAAGTTGACCCAGCAGTCTTTGTCTGGTCCCTGATTTATCATGTCATTTGGCAGACACTTAGAGCATGTTTGTTTTACAGTAATTACACCAACGGACAGACACATGGACGCTTCCATTCACAAGACGACTATCTCCTGCAGAACATACACATACAGAACTTTAGTTTTATAGTTATTACACCACTGAACAGACGCATGGGCGCTTCCACTCACAAGACGACTATCTCCCGCAGAACATACACATACAGAACTTTAGTTTTATAGTTATTACACCACTGAACAGACGCATGGGCGCTTCCACTCACAAGACGACTATCTCCCGCAGAACATACACATACAGAACTTTAGTTTTATAGTTATTACACCACTGAACAGACGCATGGGCGCTTCCACTCACAAGACGACTATCTCCCGCAGAACATACACATACAGAACTTTAGTTTTATAGTTATTACACCAACGGACAGACGCATGGACGCTTCCATTCACAAGACGACTATCTCCCGCAGAACATACACATACAGAACTTTAGTTTTATAGTTATTACACCAACGGACAGACGCATGGACGCTTCCATTCACAAGACGACTATCTCCCGCAGAACATACACATACAGAACTTTAGTTTTATAGTTATTACACCAACGGACAGACGCATGGGCGCTTCCACTCACAAGACGACTATCTCCCGCAGAACATACACATACAGAACTTTAGTTTTATAGTTATTACACCAATGGACAGACACATGGGCGCTTCCACTCACAAGACGACTATCTCCCGCAGAACATACACATACAGAACTTTAGTTTTATAGTAATTACACCAACGGACAGACGCATGGGCGCTTCCACTCACAAGACGACTATCTCCTGCAGAACATACACTTATAGAACTTTAGTTTTATAGTAATTACACCAACGGACAGATGCATGGGCGCTTCCACTCACCAGATGACTGGTCTCCTACAGAACATTCAGATGTAGACAGACTGCGCGCTGGACGAACGTTTGTTGGCCTTGTGGCCATTTTGGCGGGCTGTGGAAGTCTGTCTGTGCTGTGCCACTTGTAGTCTGGATTGGCCTTCATGAAGGCATCTTTGTACTGAAAAAAAAAACCCACAAAAAACGGCCATGTTGAAAACTATAGCCATCACTTTACTGAAAATATAACATCTAGATTCACAAATTATGTAGATAATTTACTTAAATTCTAATGTCTAGCTTCACAAATTATGTAAATAAATTAGGATGTCTGTATTCACAAAGTATGTAAATAAATCAGGATGTCTGTATTCACAAATTATGTAAATAACTCGGTTTACTGCAATTATAGTGTCTATGTTTATAAATTACATAAATAACTCAGTTTACTGAAATTATAATGTTTATATATCCACATATTATGAGAATAACTCATTTGACTGAAATTATAACATCTATATATTCAGAAATTAATGATGTAAATAACTCAATCAAGTTCCATGAATTACCAAGCCAGCTAATCAATTAGTCATTACCTTTAGTTGAACAACTCAGTGATGTGTGCAACTGCAACAGCACTGCACTTTCACACTTCAACAATCATTCGCAGAAAAACTGAAAGTTTGGGTTGGACTTGGACCAATCAATTAACTCAATTTTGTAACGCTGAATCAGCTCGTTTGGCCCAAAATTCATGCTTTGTCTACACAGACATACTTTCACTGTGATAAGGAATTTGGAGTCAATTCCTTAAATACTATGGCATCTGTTTAGCTCCTCCTATTCCCATGTCGCCTAATGTCAGTCATTTTGTGTAGCATCAGTGTCCCGTAGTCCATGGCTGGAGCCCGTAAACACGTTAACGCCATTTCAAAAGGAAAATAAAGAACCTACTTGACAAATTAAGATCTAACAAAGCCAATTCTGCCGACAACAACAACAACAACAACATCTCCCAGATCGGCCCCTGGCAGCTATTTCTGTCACCAGGACCGATCACCAGCTGTCACTTAAGGCTGGTTTTGTGAAAGAGGGTCACATATGTTCCCAAGCATACACGCATGAACGCATGGAATGCATGCTTATATATCCCAGTTGCATGACAATAGAGGTTTGTCTCTAGTCACCATAAATTACTGAGATCAAATTAAATCAATATCATTTGAAACTACCATTTCAAACCGAAATGGCAGATAAGATCTGACCCAAATGCACTGAGACTTGGCAGTACACGTCAGAGAACTAGACATTGCATCAGCTGCACAGCAGCGTCCTTGTTACTGGCTCGCAGATTTATCGTGTGTGTGTGTGTGTGTGTGTGTGTGTGCATGTGTGCATGTGTGTGTATGTGTGTGTGTGTATGTTTTTGTTGTTGGTGTGTGTGGTGTGTGTGTGTGTGTGTGTGTGTGTGTGTGCATGTGAGTGTTTTGTTGTTGTTTGGTGTATGTGTGTGTGTGCATGTGTGTGCCTCTGTGTATGTGTGTGTGTGCATGCACACGCTCATGTGTATGTTTGCATGTATGTTTCCAAGTGTATGTGTGTATGCAGGTGTGAGTCATCATTAAATTTCAAGTCTCTGGTGGTATGGTCCATAACGGCTGTGACCTTTGAAGCTGCGCTGTGACCTTCTGGGATTGCAAACTTGTCTGACGCCCTAAACCTCACGCTAAGTGTAACCAACACTGTCGGTCCTTGCTGACACTCTTCCACCAGCTTCACAGTGCTGACCTGTTTGGCCAGATTAGTGTACACAGCCTTCTCGTCCTCCGCCAGGTTTGCCCACAGGTCTCCCAGGATCCTGGTCACGCTTCGGTTGTCGCGATCCGGGTGTTTCTCCCGCACCATGCTGCGATGACGCTTGCAGAAGATGAGAAAGGCATTCATGGGGCGCCGAATATCTCGCTTCTCCCCCCCTGAGTCACCAGGCTTGTCTCCCCCTCCATCTCCCAGCTCCATGGCTGTTCGCGCCTGAAAACAATCAGATGATTTTTGGTTTGGTTTCGCTTTGAAGAAAAACAGAAGGAAACGACGTACACAGACTCCCACACACAAAACAAACAAAAACACTGATGACACACTTCAAAATACATCAAGACTGAAATGAAACAGCTGCAAGAATTTTCTTAATGATAGAAAAGCAAAGATGACACAAACTAATTACTTACACACACACAAACTGGCCATTACATGTGCCAGTGCGACACAGACCAGGAAGAAACAAAGACAAACAAGTTAGTAATTGGATTCCAACATCCAGTCAACTGCACTGGAAAAAACAAAGAAAAACAAAAACAAACAAAAAAACTAAACAGCATATATATATATATATATATATATATATATATATATATATATATATATATATATATATATAATATATCATCACATGAATGAAGACATTGTGTCAGTGTTACTGTTACCGAGTCACAGATTTGCCCTGTGTGCACGTGTGTGTAAATTGCGCATGTATGTGTGTGTAAGTGTGTGCATGCATGTGTATGTAAATTGTGTGCGTGCGTGTGTGTGTGTGCGTATGTGTGCCACGTTTTATTTGGCAGCACAAATCTAGCTGCTCTGTCAGTAGTGGTGCGTGTCCTGGATTCTTAGGCAGGCATGCAAACATCCGAATTAGTGACACATAAAAGGTTCAAAAGAACGCTATTTATTAGTTCAAAGACACAATCTGCAAATTTACAGCGTAATGCCCTTTATGAAGCTACAAAACAACACTTAAACAACAGATAACTGGTGAAAAACATCAAAAATGGGTTGAAAAGCTAAATCACTTATCTGTTTTTGGTTGAGCTATGTTGTTTTCCTGTCCAGTGCTTGGAAGAATTGTTTCAGAACGCTAGCACTAGCAGTCACTCTTGTTTGGAAGAATTGTTTCAGAACGCTAGCACTAGCAGTCACTCTTGTTTCAGATTTTTATGTTTTTTAAATATTTATTTAAATCAGGGCCAAGGCGAGTGGAACAAATGGCAAGAATGGGTGATACTTGAACGGAAGAGATCATCCTAACACATAAAGATTTTAACTCAACAATGATCCTGTGCAAGCCCAATGGACAAAGGCACTACTTCTGGTACCCGTCAGCTTGGGACCCTCCATGGTAGTCGACATTTCTCACTGGTGCCAGGTTAATCTTGGACTTCCGCCGGCACTCGCATATATTCCTGGCTGGCTTGTTTGCCTTCTTGAGTAGGTGGCCTGTTGTCAACTGGCTCAGAGCTAACGGAAGGAACTGGTTTAGAACTACGAAGACAACTATGAAAAAGCACGTCACAGTTTTCTGCATTGTCTTTTGCAACATTACGTTGGGATGTGAAATGTGACTGGTCCCGCACGCAAATGAATGGCAGGAAAGTAGTAATGCGGCCGGAAACTGATGCAGGCAGTGAACTACCACTGACTTCGTTTGACTGATGTCACCCACCCTGTCCTGGCTGCTGTCAAAGTTGATACACATGGTCTAGCAACCCACTGTACAACCTAACTTCAGATAGACGGAGACTGAGCGCAGCTGAGATTGCTGAAGTCCATTAATTAAAGCACACTCTGTCACACGGATCTGGGCTTTTTTGCACACAGTAAACGCATAGGGTTTGAGCAGTTCTGCGGGAGGGGTTTATTTTGTGTAAAAAACAACAACGTGGGCTTTCTACGTATCTGTGACCCCTGGAAGTTTTTGCAATTAGATCAACATTTGGCTGCATGGCTGGTTAGCGTGACGCGAGGTAGAAATCCTTTTATTAGTGAAGCTTCTCCTATCTTTTCTCAGCACAGACTAATTAAAAGTTTTACCCAGCTGATTCTTCCAAACACTGAACAGGAAAACAACAGATAAAAAAAAATTAAAAAAATTTTTTCCGCTTCTCATCTCATTTTTCATCATTTTTAACCATTTAACTGTTGTTTCAGTGTCGTTTTGGAGCTTGACAAAGGGGATTACCCTGAAAATTTGCAGATTATGTATCTGTGTCATAATAAATAAGCATTCTTTTGAACCTTTTATGTGTATGGATTTATTTTTACACCCACCCACACAGCTGCACAAACTGCATCGCTTTAACATCTCCCTAACAACTGCCCTGCACACTGTCAGTAAACTAGTCTCTGCTATGTGCAAAATGATACTGTAACTTGTGATTCACTTTAATTACTACCTTAGTCTCCGAGTCGTCTGACACCAGCCTTAAGGCATAACCCTGTTTGTACAAAGTTTTTAATATGAATAACGATACCCATCCCTCAACTTGTACAGTGTAACACTGTGGCACAGATATCCTGCATGGACGGATCAAAATAAAAAAATTCACTAACAGAATGTGTAGCTGTACCTGTGTCCATGCACCTGGAATCAGGCACTATTTTTTCTATCTCTGATCTTTTTTAGTTGTTTTTACTGTATCCATACAAATGGAACTGCCCACACAAAACAATTTATGTTTTTACTTCACTCACTATAGTATAATCTGTGAAATGTGTGTGTGTGTGTGTGTGTATGTGTGTTTGCGTGTGTGCGTGCGTGCGCAAGTGCGGGCATGCATACATGTGCAAACATGCATGTGTGTGTACAGGTGAACACTGAAAAACATCCACAAAGACCATTCAAAGTGCAACCCACTCAATGTCCAACAAGAGAGAGAGAGAGAGAGAGAGACAGAGACAGAGAGAGAGAGAGAGAGAGACTGGAGAAAGAGACTGGAGAGAGACTGGAGAGAGAGAGGAGAGAGAGAGAGAGAGGAGACCAGAGAGAGAGAGATACATGTGTTTGAGTGAGTGTGTGTGTGTGTTTTAGCTAGTCATAGTAATTACTTTGTACACTGCTTTATAATTGTGTACATGTTTTAAATTATTGTAATGTGTTTATGTTTTATGATGGTTATTTTATTTGCTGTTTTTACAAGTACTTGTTTTATGTTAGTGTAATTTATTATATTGCTTGTATACAGTATGTTAGTAAATGTAAATGGCATATATATATGTGTATGTGAACAAGCATACTGAGCACACTCACCAGGAATAGTGCTAGAGAAAATGTATGTATTATTCTTCTTATTATTATTATATTGACACCGCCAAGTCTAATACAGCCTTAGCAACAACTGAACAACAAAGAACAAAGAAAAGAACAAAAAAGATGATTTAAGTAAACAGTCACCTCAAATCAAACTCACTGTCACTAGTGTTAGTCAAAGTAATGGGGCGGCATACAAGTTGGAGTTACTTAACATTTATGTTGTACATTAACTGAAGGTTAAATGTGACAAATGTAGGTGGGAAGAAGTGACGACTAGCTTCTACTAAAGTACTATGCATCGTGTGCATCAGGTTGTTGGGCAAAATGCTTTACACCGACTTGACTACGATTTTGACAAGTACAGGTTTTCCGAAACCTCAGCAAGACAAAAGTACAGAGTGTAAAGAGACTGAAGATTAAACAGAGATATTTGTACAGACTGTCATTCTAAAGGCTTAAAAGTGAAAGTGATTTCTCATGAATTTTCATCTCTCTTGGAAAAAGAAAAATGGAGTTTCTTGAATAAAAGTTTTAAAACTGTATTTGTCGACTGTACAGTTTGGGGCAAAAAGGTGCACATGTATGTATGTGTAAGGCAGTAGTAATAAGACAGTAGTTATACTTCTGTGCAACTGATGCTTCATGTTTGACCTGACCCTTTAAAAATAAAATTGCCAAATAAAACGTGCAGCATGGTGTCTCATGGACCCTCTTACTAAGAGTAGTAGTAATTTGATGTTTCACGCCCAGTCAACTATTATAGTTTCTTACTAAGAGTCTTTAAGAGTCTTAAAACACTCACTAAAATAATGGGAACCCAGTGATGGCTCTTCTAGAAGAAAATAAACTGGACACCCCCCAGGAAGTAACAAATTGTACAGATTTTAAGATTTTAACACTGCTTCAGCACTTGTCCCAGGTGTATCAGAAAAACAGATTTTAACACTACTCATCCCTGATGTATCAGAAAAACAGATTCTAACACTACTCGTCCCAGATGTATCAGAAAAACAGATTTTAACACTACTCGTCCCAGATGTATCAGAAAAACTGATTTCAACACTACTCTTCCCAGACGTATCAGAAAAAAATGATTTTAACACTACTTGTCCCAGACGTATAAGAAAAACAGGTTTCAATACTACTTGTCCCAGATGTATCAGATAAACAGATTTTAACACTACTCGTCCCAGACATATAAAAAAAAACAGATTTTAACACTACTCATCCCAGACGTATCAGAAAAACTTATTTTAACACTACTCATCCCAGACGCATCAGAAAAACAGATTTTTGTTAAAACTACTCATCCCAGATGTATCAGAAAACAGATTTTAACACTACTCATCCCAGATATATCAGAGAAACCGACTTTAACATTACTCGTCCCCAATGTATCACAAAAACTGCTTACAAAGCAAACTATGCTCTCAACACTCATAAGTTTAGTGAGCCGGTTTGGCCTAGCTGTAAGGCGTTAGCTGATAAGCAGAAGGACCTCAGTTCGACACCGCTTTGGCTCTCCTTTCTCTTCAAAAAGGTTGTGGTTTGTGGACGCTGTTTTGTGACTTTGTCCTTCACTTCCTACTGAAACATTAAAATGGCTCTCATCGCTGCCCATCTTAATGCAGAAGTCATTCTGGTGGTGACAGTGTAGCGATAGGTATATAATCTCCCTCTCCCCCCACCTCCGTACCCCCTCCCCCACCCCTCTCCCCGTCCCTAATAAGCCTTATGGTTTCTGTGGACGTTAAGCACCATGTTTACTCATGTCATATGTCCCTTATGATGCAACAGCTCATGAAACCTTGACACAGATTTACACAGTTTACAGCAAGCAGGCTCATAAAACCTTGACACAGATTTATGACAGGCAAGCTTTGCCCCACCAAGTCCATGTTGACTATTTTTTAAACTCAACAAACTCTTAAGAGTGCATACATGTCTACATACATCCGTGTATTCCCGGAGGTGATACCGGACACACGCAGAAACCTGCCCCGCCAAATGTTGTATGGATGGTGGGGCAACTACAGCTACAAGCCACTTCAACAGAGAAACAGAACTTTCCTTTTGACTAGACTGTTAGATTACAACTACAATTCCAATAATTACACATCAACAGAGAAACAGAACTTTCCTTTTGACTAGACTGTTAGATTACCATTCCAATTCCAATAACTATGAAAAACGTCATAAAATATGACTAATACAATAGTAATACACTACTCCTTCAGAGAACGAGCAAACAAACAAAGTCAAAGAAAAAATACGTCTGTAATGGAGTGTTTTTTTCAATGTTAAAAGTTTTTTGTTTGTTTTCTAACATTATGGTAACGTGGTTGGGTTGAATCCCATTAAAACCTGTATGGTTTGGTGCTTGCTTGATGTTTTTCATGAACCATTCATGACTTACACTTTTCTGCACTAAAAGTGACTTGGGTGCATAAGGCACCAGAAATTTGGCTCAAAAAGAAAAAAAATGCAATGGATGCTCCTGAATAATGGCGCTCTTGGGGGATGCCAGTCAATGAGAGGAAAACATTATGGGCACATGCGTCAAAAACAAAGGAAAGTGCTGTGATAGTGACACGGGAAAGTGGAAGTGTTCTGTGAATTTGCCATTTACAAAAAGTCTGAACTGATCAGAACAGCGTACACAGCATCATTTTCCAAAGATGAACAGTGCAGCAGATGACAAAAAAGGCTGACCCAATTCTCAACTGCCGCGGGATTTGGTAACGATGTGAATTTGAAATCCAGGCTGCCATTTTCTCTCATTCGTATTCAATATCAATTTGCATTTTGTTTTTAGTCTTCATAATCTTCCACATTTGAGTAAATGCTGCTAAAGTGCCATGTGCCGATGCTAGTGACAGTATGACTAGGCCAACTGGGTCACTCCAAATTCCATTTCTGGGAGTTTCCTCCGTCGGCTGCCCAGAAAATATTACTACCAGTTTGCCACGGTATGTGATTTCTCTTTCTGTCTGAGGCAGCAACCAATTTGGATTTAAAACAATAATTACGATTCTAATGAACTGCAAGTGTGCTGAATTTTACCCACAGATAAGGTGCAACCACACTCCATAACGCTATTCTGTATTCACATCATAAAACACGTGGGTCAAATTTGAAGAAGAAGAAAAAGGTAATGTAACCAGAGAAATTAAATTTCAAAAAATGACCTAAGGATAGGATTACGAAAACTGTATCTTTTGAATGGCTTGTATAAGCTGTTCACAGTTGTAGGCTGTTTCAGCATTTTGCTTGACAGTTTTCAAACTGTTAGGTGGCGAAAGTGGTTCACGGAAACCGGTCAGACAATTACTGTAACTGGTCAGATGCACGGCCATCTCACTATGTAACCAGGGCTCTGATACTGATAGCAACCACCATGCCGACTTCCCTGTTTCGAACACACACATACATGTCTCAGTGACTTCTGTCTCTCTCCCCCCCCCCACCCCTCCCCCCAGTATATGCTGATCATAACCAGTAAAGTACCTGTAAGTACTGGTTACTCACTTACTGTGCACCCTGTCACAAGTTATGTGGAGATTTAACTGTAATATCATGAAAAACACACTCATGCTTATCACAGCTTCTTCTTCTTTCATTTAAGGGCCCACAATCAACATGTCGATTATTCTGGTGCCTATAGGTAGTGTGTGTGTAGAAAGTGTACAGCTAAGTGTGAGTGTGTGTGTGTGGGGGGGTAATTTTGTGTGTAGACTGTAATGTACTAATGACTCATGTGGTGTGTATACCTGTGTGTGTATGTCACTGTGTGTGTGTGTGTGTGTGTGTGTGTGTGTGTGTGTGTGTACCTATTACCATGGTGTGTGTGTGTGTGCGCGCGCGCGTGCGTGCGACTGATCATGTCCAACGAACTAATGGGCATTTTCTGACCCAGAAACAAAATCGCTGAGCAAATATTGCAACACAACAACACCTAGATCGGCATGAACAAAAACTGAAGCTAACGATACACGCATTACGTCACGCCATGCAGACAAACCGACCCTCGACATCGCATTGCTTCACTCCTGGCGCCATTGCGCGATACTTCACTAATAAACTCCACACTGCCCGAAGTCGCCATCGACCTTGAAGCGTACTATTTTTAAATCTCGATCTGCCTCGCGAGGAATTGCCAACGGTAGGCCTACCTAAAGCGGCTAAAAAGCGAGAGAAAAAGAAGAAAGAAAAAAGCACATCCACGTCCGAACCACATTCAGATCTTTACGTCGCCCTGTCGTCTTCTGTGATTTTACCAGAAGCTCTACTAACACAATACGTGGTTGTAAACAATCGCTTCCCATTCAGACTACCATCACGCCTGTCTGTCAAACTACCACACAGTCAAGTCTAAAAAGTCTGGCAAAATTCTGGGATGGGATGGCAAACTATGCCAAACTTGACGACTGGGTCATAGAAAAATGATTACTTTAATCGATCTGAGTGATCTGATTACATGGTCATGTTGCAACTGCGAGAAAATGCGGAGAACAAGAGGGGTGTGAAAGCTACACGCGCTCTTTACGTCGCTCGTGACCTCGTGAGGTAGCCTAAAAGGGGGACCGGGCCAGAGGTGCGCGCTTGGTGGTGACTCGCCGCTACGGAGTGCTGCTGTTGGCGAAGGAAACTCGTCTTTCCAAACGATCGATAGACTGCGATTCTGTTTCCGATCAGTTGTAGACACTTCTTTCTATCATTTTACATTGATAATTACAGGTGTTGCGCGAAACGAGCCTAGAAAATCGTCGAAACACACATCTCATTACATATGCTAATCGCTCTCTCCCTATCTCGTTTGCCGGTGGCAGAACAACACAACCACGCACGCGCCAACAGGGCTCGAACATTTTGGACACCCATGCGGAACCAAATCGTCAATGAAAAAGGCTGCAATTGTTAAAATCATCACTGGCATAATTGTTAAAGCATTACCTTGCTGCTGATCCAACTGCAGTCTAGGTCTCAGAATCTCTGAGTTGGGGGAAACGGCCGTTTCGTCTGGGACACGCCGTCACTGCGCAAGGTCTTTCTGCCATCAACCTCACTCTCCTGAACTGGAGGTAACTAGGTCAAGGCTGCAAGCTCATGTCGATGTGATGTCGTGTTTTGCATTTTGCAAGCGCTTTCAGCTTGCTTATGTGTGCAGTAACATGCTGGCTGTGGTTTTGTGTCAACGTTCCGTTGTTTCAGCGTTGCAGCCTCATCAAAACGCGTGCTATTGTTTGTTTTTTGTGGAGCTATCCGTCCCCCTAAAACTGACCAATCAGAGGCCACTGTGTAACACGTGTAAACAACAATGGCGACCAATAGAGCACGTGGACTGAAAACAGTGAAAAGCAGAGTTTGCAAATGATATTCCAGCAAACCTTTTAACTGATGGTGTTAATTAAAGAAAAGAAGAGGTGGTTTTTGCACAGAGTTGCGTATACTTCGAGAAACAACACTGAACATGTGATCAAAGAGTCTTTTCATTGATTAACTTTGGCCATATGGTATTTAATTTTAACCGACGACGGACAAGGGAACCTACACTCGGAATTAGATTGATTGTCCAAAGCTGAATGGTTCAGTTTGCGTATCAATAATAAATGGGGGTGGGGGGACGTTGGAGAAGGCCTTTTGAAATGGTCATTCATAGTAGTACTAGTAGTGACCAGTAGCCCGGAGCTCCCCATTCCATTTAAAGTGTTGTTGTTTTTTTGAAGTACTACCAGTAGTCTAGTACTGACAGGCCTCGCCTCTGCTGGGTCAGAGGTGGACATCGGGCCATGAGTTGGCCCTCTCTCTCTCCCTCTCTCTCTCCCTCACTCTCCCTCTCCCTCTCTCTCTCTCTCTCTCTCTCTTTCAGGGTTAGGGTTAGTCTCTCTCTCTGTGTCTCGGTAGCAACCGGCAGATACTATATAGGATATGATGTCAGTGAATGACAAGTTGGCCTTTGTGCTAAGCCTAATATCGTCACCGTTGAGAAATAAAGTTTAATCTCTCTCTCTCTCTCTCTCTCTCTCTCTCTCTCTCTCTCTCTCTCTCTCTCTCTCTCTCTCTCTCTCTCTCTCTCTCTCATCGGCAGTGTTTCATGTATTATATACATGTATACTGGCCGAATGATTCCTTGGAAAAAAATTACTCATCCGGCAGTAGCTTAGCAAGGACTAGTTGTTAGTGTGACAGGTTTTGCTTGAACCTAAGCTACAATCCTTGGAAAATAAAAGTTTTGAATTCTCATCAATCTCTGGCTCAGTTCCCCCCACCAGGGTGTCACTGACACAAACACACACACACACACACACACACACACACACACACACACACACACACACACACACACACAGAGTCACACACACACAGTCACACACACACACACACACACAGTCACATACACACACAGTGACACACGCACACACTTGCTGCACTACACAAGTTATTCTGTACCCGCTGAGTCTGCGAGTTCCCTGCCACCTTCTTCTTTTGTCGGTATAGTGTCCAGCGGCTTTAACACTGTGAAGATTCCGACACTTTTAGTTCATGCTGGGTTATTTGGGTGTTTCCATAATCCAACGAACTCTGACATGAACCACAGGAGCTTTGAAGTGCATATATATGTGATCTTTTTATGTGCGTGTACACAAGGGGGACCTCGCGGCTTTATTAGTCTCATGCGAAGGACTTTCGTAGAGCAGGCACACATTGACTCCGCGAGCTGGTTTTACTGAGGAGTTTCCCTTACACTCCCGATGCCAGTTTTAGTGAGGAGTTTCTCTTACACTCCTGATGCTAGTTTTTGTGAGGAGTTTCTCTTACACTCCGCGAGCTGGTTTCAGTGAGGAGTTTCCCTTACACTCCCAATGCCAGTTTTAGTGAGGAGTTTCTCTTACACTCCTGAGGCTAGTTTTAGTGAGGAGTTTCTGTTAGTGTTACACTGCTGATGCTAATTTCAGTGAAGAGTTTCTCTTACACTCCTCATACTAGTTTTTACCTCACACAACACTCATCAAGATGTATTTGCGAGGAGCGTTTGTTACTCTCCTCACACTTAGTGAGGAGTTTCTTATACAGTCCTCTTAGTGAGGAGTCCCTCTCACACTCCTGATGATAATTATAGTGAGGAGTCTCTTACACTGCACATGCTAGTTTTAGTGAAGAGTTTCTCTTTTAATCCTGATGTTAGTTTTAGTGAGGAGTCTCTCTTACACCCCTCAAGCTAGTTTTAGTGAGAAGTATACCTTACACACCTAGAGGTAGTTTTAAGATGGAGTTTCTCTTACACACCTCCTACTAGTTTTAGTGAGGTGTTTCTCTTACACACCTCATGCTAGTTTTAGTGAGGTGTTTCTTTTACACACCTCGTGCTAGTTTTAGTGAGGTGTTTCTCTTACACACCTCATGCTAGTTTTATAGTGAGGTGTTTCTCTTACACACTTCATGCTAGTTTTAGTGAGGTGTTTCTCTTACACATCTCATGCTAGTTTTAGTGAGGTGTTTCTCTGGCACACCACATGCTAGTTTTAGTGAGGTATTTCTCTTACACACCTCATGCTAGCTTTAGTGAGGTGTTTCTCTTACACACCTCATGCTAGTTTTAGTGAGGTGTTCCTCTTGCAGTCCTGATCAGACTTCTAGTGAGGTGTCTCTCTTACACACCTCATGCTAGTTTTAGTGAGGTGTTTCTCTGGCACACCACATGCTAGTTTTAGTGAGGTGTTTCTCTTACACACCTCATGCTAATTTTAGTGAGGTGTTTCTCTTGCACTCCTGATGCTACTTCTAGTGAGGTGTTTCTCTTGCACTCCTGATGCTACTTCTAGTGAGGTGTTTCTCTTGCACTCCTGATGCTACTTCTAGTGAGGTGTTTCTCTTGCACTCCTGATGCTACTTCTAGTGAGGTGTTTCTCTTACACACCTCATGCTAGTTTTAGTGAGGTGTTTCTCTTACACTGCACATGCTAGTTTTAGTGAGGTGTTTCTCTTGCACTCCTGATGATACTTCTAGTGAGGTGTTTCTCTTACACACCTCATGCTAGTTTTAGTGAGGTGTTTCTGTTACACACCTTATGCCAGTACTAGTGAGGTGTTTCTCTTACACACCCCATGCTAGTTTAGTGAGGTATTTCTCTTACACACCTCATGCTAGTTTTAGTGAGGTGTTTCTCTTACACACCTCATGCTAGTTTTAGTGAGGTGTTTCTCTTAC
>JABMCL010001962.1:2500-32500 GCA_018857735.1 Alviniconcha marisindica
ACCATTTCCCCTTTTTTTTTTTTTTTAAAATAGGGCCCGCAAACTGGATGGGGGAAAAATTTTTTTCCCAAAACACCCCACACACACACACACACACACACACCCCACACACACACAAATGTCCCCGTTGGACAGCTTGACCGAAATGAGGCCTGCAAGCATGGAGTGGGTTTTTGATATTTGTCTCGGGGGTTTTCACACACACACACACACCACACCAAACACACCCCACACACACACACTGTCCCCGTTGGACAGCTTGACCGAAATGAGGCCTGCAAGCAGGAAATGGTGGATTTTTGTTGGGGTTTAAAAAACGAAAAAAAACACACACACCAACCCATTTTCCCCCTTGGGGCAGCTTGACCAAAAAAAATGAGGCCTGCAAGATGGAGTGGTGTTGGTCTGGAGTTTACACACAAAAAACCCCACCACGCGCCGTTGGCGCCTTCCAAATGCGCTATTTTTAAAAAAAATAAACACAAAAACACACACACCCAAAAAAACACCAAACCCCCCCCCCCCCCAAAAAAACCCCACACACACACACAAAACAGAGTCCCCGCCCTGGAAAACAGGAGTGGTGTTGTATCGTCTTGCTTGGTGAGTTTGTGTGTATTTCGAGGTTTTAGTGAGTGATTAGCGTGCGTGCGGGGGCTTTTCGGTTTTTGTGGGGTTTTGTTTTTTTGGGGGAGTTTTTTGGGGTTTGTCGTCTGTTGTTTTTTGAGGGGTGTTTTGTTTTTTGTGTTGGGGTTGGTTTTTGTGTTTTTTTTTAAAACTTGTTTTTGGGTTGGCCCGGGGGCGGGGTGGCGTTTCGTGCGGGGCGGGGGCGGTTGGAAGTTTAATGAATAGCGAAAACGAGCGTGCGTGCGGTTTCGGCGTGCCGGTTTATTTAAGGGGAGCCCAAACAGTTAGCCATGAAAACCCCGTCAAAAGATAGGCGGGCAGACAGACAAACATGACGGACAGGTAAAAATAGGCGGAGACAGACGGACAGACAGAGAGAACTAAGCAAGGACGGACAGAGACGTAGATAAGCAGACACACAGACGGAAGGGTAGACAGAGAAATACATAAACAAACGGATGGACAGGCACACAGACATACATACAGACTGAAGGACAGACGGAGAAGTTGATAATCATGTGGACGGACAGGGGGGGGGGCAGACAAACATCACACAAAGTGACAGGCAGAACAGAAACATCAAACAGACTGACAGATTGACGCACCAACAGTGCCAGGGAGACAGACAGACAGACAAGAGACATGATGCACCAATTGTGGTTGGCGACAGACAACAAACGAAAGACCGAGTGTGACGTACCAACAGTGTTTGGGCAACAACAAACAGACTGACAGATCGTGACGTACCTACAGTGCATGGCAGACGGCAAACGACTGACAGAGCATGACGCACCAACAATGCCATGGCAAACTACGAGCATACGCACCAGCAGCGCCAGAGCAGAGAGACAAATAGACGAGCGTGACGCACCAATAGGCCTGACAAAAACACACTGACAGAGCGTGACGCACCAACAGTCCATGGGAAGACAGACAAACACACTGACAGAGCGTGACGCACCAATAGGCCAACAAACAAACACCTGACAGAGGTGACCACCAACGGGCCATGGCAGACAGACAACAAACACACTGACAGACGGACGCACCAACAGTGCCATGGCAGACAGCGACAAACACACTGACAGAGCGTGACGCACCAAAAATGCCATGGCAGCAGACAACAAACACTTTACAGAGCGTGACGAAACAAAGTGCCATGGCAGAAGACAGACAAACACATTGACAGAGCGTGACGCCCAAAAAATGCCATACAGACAGCAAACACACTGACAGGCGTGACGCACCAACAGTGCCATGACAGACAAACCTGACAGAGCGTGACGCACCAAATGCCTGACAAAAACAAACACTGACAGAGCGTGACCACCAACAGGCCATGGCAGAAAACACCTGACAGAGCGTGACGAACAACAGTGCCATGGCAGACAGCCCACACTGACAGAGCGTGACGAAACAACGGGCCCATGGCAACGACAGAAAAAACCCCTTGACAGAGCGTGACGCACCAACATGCCATGGCAGACGACAGACAAACACACTGACAACGTGACCACCAACAGTGCCATGGCGCAGACAAAAACACACTGACAGAGCGTGCGCACCAACAGTGGGGCCAAAGAAACCCCTAAAACGTCCCAAAAAACAACGACCCAGAAACTGACGCACCAAAAATGCCATGGCAGCATGACAGACAAACACATTGACAGAGCTGACGCAACAACATCCCATGGCAGACAGACAGACCACATTGACAGAGCGTGACGCGCCAACAGTGCCATGGCAGACAGACAGACAAACACACTGACAGAGCGTGACGTACCAACAGTGCCATGGCAGACGGCTGACAAAATGCCTCCCTTCTCGTAGACCTGCTTGCTATGGCAGCGATGTCTGCGTCTCCAGGCAGGTCAAACACGGGCCGTCCCGCCAGCGTAGAACACGTGCTGTCCGGAAGTGCGGGGTGGTTAAACTAGCATTTCCCGGGGAAGCGGGTTGCTTTTTCCATTTTCACAATACAAAAAGTGGGAGCGACTAAAAGCCCCGGTTTTGGGGTGTGTGTGTGGAGGAAAAAAAAAAGGGAAAAAAAAAAGGGGGGGGGGGGGGGGGGGGGGGGGGAGAAGAGAAGGGGGGGCACCCGGGGGTTTTTTTGCCCAGCTCCCTTGACCAGACGGGGACTTTTGGGTTTCTTTGGGGGGGGACAAAAAGCAGTTTTAACTGTCAACCAATATTCTAATGAACTGGTAAGTGAATGAACTGAAGATAGAATCAACAGATTAATGAATGAATCAATCAATCAGTCAATACCAACCACTGAATCCGCCATCAGTCGGTCACTGAGATGACCCCTAAAACTGTCACTGATCACTCGCCAGACACGTGCTGTCTCTTAAAAACAATCACAGTAACAAAACAGTCGTGTGTTTTCGGAAGAAAAGCCATCCCCACGTTGGCTTGGGCTTGAGCCGTGTCGCAACACAGTGACGCCAGCAAGAACACCGCGGCTACATTCAGATGATGTTGTTATGCGCTGAATGCTGAAAACTTCCGGAAAATTTAATGGAGATAACTATGAAGATGGCGGTTGGCCAAAGGGCAGAGGATGGGAAAAACTACTGCTACTAAAAAAACGGGGAACATTCAAACCGTTTTCACCTAAAAGCATCAGTCAATTTACAACTGCATATACCGGGTGACCCCAAAAAGAGAGAAGAGAGAGAGAGAGAGAGAGGGGGGGGGGGGGGGGGGTTGTGGGGGGAAAAAAACAAAAACAAAAACAAACAAAACATGGAAAACAAAAAGGGGGAAAAAAAAAAAAAAAAGGGGGAAAAAAAAAGGGGGGAGAGAGAGAGAGAGAGAGAAGGGAAAAGAAAGAAAAATAAAAAAAAGAACTTTTCTGTTTGGGGGGGGGGGAAAAAAAAAAAAGGGGGGAGAAGAGAGAGAGAGAGAGAGAAAGAAAGGGCCCCGGGGCCCTTTGGGGGGTGGGGGGGGGGGGGGGGGGGGGGGGGGGGGGGGGGGAGGGAGGGGAGAAAGAGAGAGAGAGGTTTTTTTTAACAGGTCAATTCCCCTCGGGGGCAGGTGGATGACCTACCCCCTCCAGTACATGCATAATTAGTGTATGAAAAAAAACAAAAAAACTAAACAAGTGTGAACTAGGTACTGAAAATGACAGTGTGCTTGAATTACGAACTTGAATACCCCAACAAAAGCTTTTTTCAAATAACTGACAAATTTCTCACAAAATTTTCATTGCTGGATGCCAGGGTAGGCTTAACCGAAAGAGATTTGGAAATTTGTAGAATTTTCGGAATATTTGCACCCCAAACTGCACTCTTAAAGCTCTTAGCACAGGGCAACATACAACAAATTTTAATTCAGTTTCTTGCGCTACTCTGCATAATGGACAAATCAGGTCATGATCAGTATGTCTTTTGTAGCGGTAATAATGTATAGAACTGTCTGAAATACTCAGTCGAAACCTTGTCATTACAAATTTGAAATGCCTATCAATATTAATCTTCAGATACGTGCCCGTATCATGAACGGTGCAAAATGTCCTATAATCATTAAATCTATCGCTAGTCTCAACATGGGAATGTCATTCTTACCATCTACATACAAACAATCTTTCACGAAAAATATGTAAAAAGTGGTTAATTATTTTTTTTCTCTCCACACCTTGATGCAACCATACATAACCAAATCCACAATGATACATCTGAGGCACAATTTATTTCACCTCGTGTATCTGAAGCATATAACATCTTACAAGCAATTTGGACGTCTCCAATCTCGTTAGTTTTGACCAGCAACGTACGCATCTTACTGCAGAATTAACAAATAATGGGTACCTGTGTACAAGGTCATTTGGCATTCGCATCTCAACTCCGAAAATCTGTTAGTGCAAATAAGTGTACTTTATCGCAATGAACTGCTTCTGTATCGTGACCCCCTAGGGGCGCTCCAAGAGAACGATGGGCTCCTTGAGAATCAAAAGATTTCAACACAATTCAAAAATAAAGATCGATCAACATTTGCACTTTATGGGGGGGGGGAAAAAAAAAAAGGGGGGGGAGAGAGAGAGAGAGAAAAGAGAGGGGGAGAGAGAGAGAGAGAGAGAGAGAGAGAGAGAGCATGCAAAAAAAAATGGGGGGTTAAAAAAAGAAGGAAAAGGGGGAAAAAAGGGGGGAGGAGGGGAAAGGGAAAAGGGGAAAGCTTTTCTGTTTTTACAAGGGTTGTGGGGGTGTGTGTGTGTGTGTGTGTGTGGGGTGTGTGTGTGTGTGTGTGTTTTTGTGTGTGTGTGTGTTTGTTTTGTTTGTTTTAAAAAGGAAAAAGAGAAGAGAGAGAGAGAGGGGAGAGAGAGAGAGAGAGAGAGAGAAGGGGAGAGAGAGAACAAAAACAGACACGACAGGAGCACACACGTTTGAATGATTTTTGTCGGGGTTCCCGTCCCGGGGAGGAAGGGGGAAAGGGCCTTCATTTCCTGTAGATGGGGCCGAAGCGGGAAAAAGGGGCCCAGAACCAATAACAAGGGCCCGGTGCAAAGGGAAACTGGAGGCTGAGAGTATTAGTATCAGAAGAAGAGCAGAGAGTACGGGGGGGTGTGTAAAGTTGAAGACAGTCACAGAGACAGGTTACGTCTGGATCGAAGCTAGAAAAAGTATTAAAAACAACAACCCCAATACAAACAAACAAAAAACACAACAATAACAAGCCCTACCCAAGGTCTTACTTGAAGAACAGGTCACTCCATATGCTATGTCCATTTCTTGTCAGACAGCCTTTTACCAGGAAATGGATAGACTAGTGTGTGTGTGTGTTTGTGGTGGTGTGTGTGTGTGTGTGTGTGTGTGTGTTTTGTGTTTGTGTGTGTGTTATTTGTAAAGCTCGTGACACATACGCATACACACAAGTGACGTTATGCTGACCTGGCTGTGACCTGCGCTGCGGTCTTGGAGTTGTCTATCTGAGCCATCGCATGCTCGTTCGCCAGCAACTCCTGACAGACGGCATCGTCCTTGAATGCCTCGGCGCTTCCAGGGTCCTGCCACATACACAGCCACAACATCCAGTGGATCCTTTCTTTCTGTGTTTTTAGCTTTCTCGCATTAAAGGCATTGTATAATGCGTGAAAGCTGTAATAAGATACCGTCATGAGCGACTAGCTCCTCTGAGGACAGAAGAAACTGAAAATTGTCTTTCCCCCTTTAGGACAGAAATAGGGTATCCTTATCGCGGTATGCTTTGTCCCATTAGGGCAGAAGTCACATATCCTTATCGCGGTATGCTTTGTCCCATTAGGACAGAAGTCAATATTCTTATCATGGTGTGTTTTGTCCCATTAGGACAGAAATAGGGTATCCTTATCGCGGTATGCTTTGTCCCATTAGGGCAGAAGTTACATATTCTTATCGTGGTGTGTTTTGGTCCCATTAGGACAGAAATCACATATCCTTATCGCGGTATGCTTTGTCCCATTAGGACAGAAGCCACATATTCTTATCGTGGTGTGTTTTGTCCCATTAGGACAGAAGCCACATATCCTTATCGCGGTATGCTTTGTCCCATTAGGACAGAAGCCACATATTTTTTATCGTGGTGTGTTTTGTCCCATTAGGACAGAAGCCACATATCCTTATCGTGGTATGCTTTGTCCCATAGGACAGGAGTCACATTCGCTTACTGTGGATGCCTTCGTTGCCCCTATTAGGGCAGAAAAGACTTACTTTCCATGCACGCCTTTCCCCCTCTGATAACAACACCACCACCACCAACACTTTTTGTTTTATTATGGATGTCTTGCTTTCTTTAGGACATAGGCTAAGTCACAGATATATATATATATGTCATGCTTTCTTTAGGACATAGGCTAAGTCACAGATACATATAGGCTTATCGTGGACGCCTTTGTCTCATTTAGGGCAGCTGTCACATACGCTAACCATGGTTGCCTTCGCCCCCTAAGGACAAAGGTCGCATACGCTTACCGTGGTTGCATTTGTCTCTGAGGAATAACCTGATAAAGTCACGTTCACCTACCATAGGTGCCTTAGTCACCAACGGACGACAGCGACATACGTTTACGTTGCTTTAGCCCCCTAAGGACTAAAGTGACACACGCTTACCATGGGTGCCTAATCAGCCCTCTAAGAACAGAAATAACATACACTTACCATGGGTGCCTTGTCCCTAAAGACAAAGGTCACATACGCTAACCATGGCTGCATTTGATTGTGAGGAATAACCTTATAATTATAGTCCCATCCACCTACCATGGTTGCCTTAGCCCACTAAGGACAGAACTAACACACGCTTACCATGGGTGCCCAATCAGTCCTCTAAGGACAGAACTAACGCACTTACCATGGGTGCCTTTGCCCTGTAAGGATAGAACTAACACACGCTTACCATGGTTACCTAATCAGCCCCCAAGGACAAAACTAACACACGCTTACCATGGGTACCTAATCAGCCCCCAAGGACAGAACTACCACACGCTTACCATGGGTACCTAATCAGCCCCCTAAGTACAGAACTACCACACGCTTACCATGGGTACCTAATCAGCCCCCTAAGTACAGAACTACCACACGCTTACCATGGGTGCCTAATCAGCCCCCTAAGTACAGAACTAACACACGCTTACCATGGGTACCTAATCAGCCCCCTAAGTACAGAACTAACACACGCTTACCATGGGTACCTAATCAGCCCCCTAAGGACAGAACTAACACACGCTTACCATGGGTGCCTTAGCCCCCTAAGGACAGAACTAACACACGCTTACCATGGGTACCTAATCAGCCCTCTAAGGACAGAACTAACACACGCTTACCATGGGTGCCTTAGCCCCCTAAGGACAGAACTAAACAGCTTCCCAGGGGTGCCTTAGCCCCTAAGGACAGAACTAACACCGCTTACCATGGGTACCTGATCACCCCCATAAGGACAGAATAACACCGCTTACCATGGGTACCTAATCAGCCCCCTAAGTACAGAACTAACACACACTTCCCAGGGGTGCCAAATCACCCCCCAAGGACGAACTAACACACGCTTACCATGGGTACCTAATCACCCCCCAAGGACAGAACTAACACACGCTTACCTGGGTACCTAATCAGCCCTCTAAGGACAAACTAACACCCTTACCAGGGTAGCTAATCAAAGGGACAGAACTAACACACCTTACCTGGGTCCTAATCGCCCCAAGGGAAGAACTAACAACGCTTACCATGGGTCCTAATCAGCCCCCAAGGACAGAACTAACATACGCTTACCATGGGTGCCTTTGCCCTGTAAGGACAGAACTCACACACGCTTACCATGGGTAGCTAATCAGCCCCCTAAGGACAGAACTAACACACGCTTAATATTACCATGGGTAGCTAATCAGCCCCCTAAGGACAGAACTAACACACGCTTACCATGGGTGCCTATATTATATAGGCACCCATGGTAAGCGTGTGTTAGTTCTGTATATAATCAGCTCCCTTACGCTTTGCCAGTAAGTCAGTAAACACGGTGCTTCACGTCCACAGAAACCATAAAGCTTATTAAGGACGGGCAGCGTTTGCCTTCCTCCAGGTGGTGCTTAGTGTCCTCGGATTACGGTTGACGTATTAGGGACAAGCTGTGACCGAAGCGTGGGCATGGTTCAGTGTAGCTTTACGTCCACGGAAACCGTAGGGCTCGTTAGGACGGCCAGCCCAGGACGGCCACATCGACTCTCACACAGCTCCTGAACTATGAGCGTTTGCCTCTGAGGAATAACCTTGGGTAGTCCCATCCACCTACCATGGGTGCCTTGCCGCCCTTCGGACTGATGAAGTCACATTCGAACCCCGCGCACCTGAAGACGCGGTACGGGTGGGCCACCTCGGGCAAGTACCAGCCGGTCGGCTTGTCCGTATCGCCCAGCTGTCCGTGGCTGGTCAGGACACACACCACTCGCTGGCCCATCCTGAAGACCCGTTTCCCGGAGGCGACGTCTTGGTTAGCTCGGTGGCTGCGGAAACTGCAAATGCATTTAAAATAAATTTTAATGGACGCCATCGGAACCCCTTTTCCCTTTCCACCCCGCCAAACCTGGTGAAAAACAACAACACAACACACACACACACCACACACACACACACACCACACACACCACCCACACACACCCACACACACCACACCACACGCACGCACGCACCACACACACACACACACAACACAACACCCCGCACGCACACCACCACCACCCCGCCCCCACACCAATCACACCCCACAACCACACACACACACAACAAAACACACACACACACACACACACACACACCACACACACACACCCTACGAAATAAATTTTTCCGGGTTTTTTAGCAAAATCGTTCGTTTTCTAACAATCCCTTGCTAATGTGCCAACAGAAAGGGATTAAGGATTTCAAATTTCGCGCTTTACGGGTTGGCTGGTTTCAAATGAGTTGCGGCGCGGCAAGCTTGGCCGTGAAAGGGTTAAAATAGCAACTTGACTGAGAATGCCCCCCCCCCCCCCCCCCCCGGCAGGTCACAATGACCCTGCGGGAAACACTGATTTCTCAGCGTCGCGACACCGGTCATCTTTCTTCTTTCTTGGTGCTTTACGTCCACGGAGGCGAGATGGCCTATTAGGGACGGAACACCGGTCACAAGTTGTGCCGGCATATAGGCTACAGTTAGCACTTCGGTCTCCGTCTTTAATCGGCCGCCATTTTCCTAGCTATGTGTGTGTGTGTGTGTGTGTGTGTGTGTGTGTGTGTGTGTGTGTGTGTGTGTGTGTGTGTGTGTGTACAGAAGTATAAAATTTGAGCCATATTGGCTGTACCTGTGTACTTACTGTAGGGCAAGAAATGCGACAGACGTGTCTCTGTTTTCATGCCTTTTAGAATATGTATTACTGTAGGATACGGTACAGCGACTGAAATTACTAGCACACTCTCACTATTCGCGTTGACGTCAGGTTGAGAACATTTCGCGATGATATAGGCCTCTCTAATATAAACTACGCAGACCAAACTCGACTGCACATGGTTGATAAAGTGCTGACGAAACACACACACACACACACACACACACACACACACACACACACACACACCCCCGCACACACACTGGAAACACACAGCACACACACACACACACACCACCAACACACACACACACACACACACACACACAACACACACACACACACACCACACACACACACACACACACACACACACACACGCAACACACACACACAAGTAGCAGATCACACAAACGCAGACCATCTTTACCATCTCATACTCATCTCGACCTCCCCCCCCCCCCCGAAAAAAAAAAAGAAAAAAAAAAGAGAGAAAAAAGAAAAAAGCAGGTACTGATAAAGTCACACACACACACACACACACACACACACACACACACACACACACACACACACACACACACTCTGTAGCAGATACCACACAAACGCACAGACACATCTTCAAGCATATCCAGACTCACCTCGACCGCAACAAAGAGCAGGTACCGATAAGGTCACACACTCTCAACACACTACAGGCCACAGGTACCAGCACTCTCAACTCCTGTTCTCAACCCTCAAGGCCAGTCGGTCCAACGACTCGAGACGACAATAAGCAGGCCCTAAGCGGCAGTCATCCGTGTTACGACGACTGAGTCGGAAAGGTTTCTATAAATACCTGCTGCTGTAGTGAAACGTCCTGGAGGCGTAAATAAATTCCTGCAGCACCCGGAGAGCAGGGCGTTGGTCCTATAATTATGTAATCGTATTCTATAAATACCTGCTGCTGTAGCGAAACGGCCAGGCGTAAATAAGGCACACCCACGCACATAACAGGAGATATTCCTGCAGCACCCGGGAGAGCAGGGCGTTGGTCCCATGTAATCGCGGCCAGCGGTTAGTTAATTCAAACACCATCGGCCCGATCAATCCGATCAATCCGATCATGCCTTGAACAGAAGCAGTACGAACCTGTGGCATGAAGATAGGCAGTTTTTCACAGATTTTGTTCTGTGTGTGTGTGTGTGTGTGTGGTGTGTGTGTGTGTGTGTGTGTGTGTGTGTGTGTGTGTGTGTGTGAGAGAGAGAGAGAGAGAGAGGGAGGAGAGGAGAGAGAGAGAAGAGACGAGAGAGAGCAGAGAGAGAGAGAGAGAGGGGGGATGAGAGAGAGAGATGAGCGAAGGGGCGGCGGGCGAGGGCGAGAAAGTGGTTGTCGTAGAATGTTCTGTGTGATACGGAGGAGTGAGAGTGAGGGGTCTGTGTGGGTGTGTTAGTGATTGACACAATAGTTCCCTGCGATATAGTCTATAAGTGACGGCACACAAATAGATTCCCTGGCGATATAGTCTATAACTGACGGCACACAAATAGATTCCCTGGCGATAAGTCTATAAGTGACGGCACACAAATAGATTCCCTGGCGATAAAGTCTATAAGTGACGGCACACAAATAGATTCCCTGGCGATATAGTCTATAAGTGACGGCACACAAATAGATTCCCTGGCGATATAGTCTATAAGTGAAGGCACACAAATAGATTCCCTGGCGATATAGTCTATAAGTGACGGCACACAAATAGATTCCCTGGCGATATAGTCTATAACTGACGGCACACAAAACTATAGCTCACCTCTAACGACAAGCAGGCCAAGATATCGTGCCAGCTTGTCACCAGATCATCAAAATGAAAATTGGGTTGGCCAAAAAAATCGACTTCATGCGATACTGATACATCCGGCAACCATGCATCAACACAGTTTTCTCTGGTGTCGTGTTACACGAGTCAGAAGCATACAGTTTGTAACACACCTTCAAATGTTTTCCAAATAATCATGTAAACCACTACATTAACACACTTCACAAACATTCTGGACATAATGATGATGTGGGGCTTAATGTCCTTGGATGTCGGGCTGACATTAGGGACAACAGGACATAATGATGATGTGGGGCTTAATGTCCTTGGATGTCGGGCTGACATTGGGGACAACAGGACATAATGACATGATGATTCAAATATATAGCCACCAACGCCTCCAGACTTCATTATCGGGGCATACTAAATTAATTTTGTTGTTACAACTCTGTCATATCATCCTATCTAGACAAGTTGCTAATGAGAACAAATTAAGTGAAAATGGTTAGTGTGGTTAGTTAGTTAGTTAGTAACTGGATTTTAATGTCCTGTCAACCACAGGGTCACCTCAGGACAGTCAAACTCTGGTCATAAGCAAATGCATATTTCAAAAATCTTGTCATATATGAACTTTTTGTCAAGTGCACACACATGACCATGATGGATTTGCAACAGGAAATAAAAGGCAATGCTAAGCCTGGAAAAGTGAAGAAATTTGATTTCTTTTTGACATGTATACATACATCAGGGTAAAACTATTCACAAAACTACGGAAACTATTTATAAAACTAGAGCATGTGTAATTACATTTACATACTAATTACACACACACACACACACACACACACACACACACACACACACACACACACACACACACACACACACACACACACATTTGAAAAACAACAACAGTCCCTTGGATATTTCCTCTGAGTACAGAAGCACATAACTGATGTAGCAGATGCCGGTATCATTGACCTTCCATTTAATGTTTCAGTACCAAGCTAAACAAAATCATAAAAACAACATTTAGATCAAATCACTAATCTCCTAACTGCTCATAATATCTATTGGCTAAGAAAACAAACAAACAAACAAACGAAAAACAAAACAAGCGCCATACAGAGGAGCCTATACTGCAAAACACACTCGCAGATGTTTATGGGTGGGCCAATAGCAACAGCGACAGAAGAAAGAAAAAAAGAGAGAAAAGAAACGAGAGGTCAGTCATATAGAAAGTATGAAACTGACACACTCAGTACGTTTTTAACACTTGCTGTGACCTTGACCTTGAACCCCTCCGCTGTCCAGTTTGAGTCTGATGCCTGTGCCCCCTCCACTGTCTGGTGGCCGGTTTGATATAACGGCTGCTGTCTGGTGGCCTGTTTGATATGATGGGCTTATAGTCCCGCCCATGGTCTGGTGGCAGTTTGATCCAGTGTTTGTGACATCTTCCTCCTGTGCTGTGTCTTTGTCACTTTTGAAACCAAGTATTGAAATTTATGTCACTCACCTAGCACTGTTGCACTAGCAAATCTCGCACTCACCCAAAAGAAGAAAAGAAGTGCAGCATAATCTCCAACGCAAGCAGACTCTGCTTAGTGAATGGAGACTGTTCAATGTGAAGAATAAGAAGACATGAGGATTGAACTACCCTCAGCTGGAATATCAACTGTGTACTGTACATATGTGAGAGAGAGAGAGAGAGAGAGAGAGAGAGAGAGAGAGAGAGAGAGAGAGAGAGAGAGAGAGAGAGAGAGAGAGAGAGAGAGAGAGAGAGAGAGAGAGAGTTGCCTTCGAAAACATAGTATCATTAAAGATAGTCACCATGGAAACCTTCATGAACCCAAAGTACCAATAACAACAGAACAAATGACAACACATGAACAATGACTTCAATCTAACAAATGTGTGTGTGTGTGTGTGTGTGTGTGTGTGTGTGTGTGTGTGTGTGTGTGTGTGTGTGTGTGTGTGTGTGTGTGTGTGTGTGTGTTGTGTGTGGTGTGTGTGTGTGTGTAGTGAGAGAGAGAGGAGAGAGAGAGAGAGAGAGAGAGAGAGAGAGAGAGGAGAGAGAGAGAGAGAGAGAGAGAGAGAGAGAGAGGAGAGAGAGTGTTGTGTGTGTGTGTGTGTGTGTTGTGTGTGTGGTTGTGTGTGTGTGAACATAGTATCAAAAGATAGTCACCATAACCTTCATAACCAAGTACCAATAACAACAGACAAATGTAAACTAAAGACTTCAATCTAACAAATTGTGTGTGATTGTGTGTTTTTGTTGTGTGTGTGTTGTGGTGTTTGTGTGTGTTGTTGAGTGTGTGTTTGTGTGTGTGTGTGTGTGTAAATGGATCCATAACCATTTTTTTTTTTTTTAAATGTTGTACCACATTTGTTATAACTTTAAAAAAAAATCTGTGTTGCAGCATGTTGTCATGTAGCATGTTGTCACTACTCTTGCCTTTGTACATGCCTTGGGCTGTTAAATATTTCTGACTGGCAGGGCACTCAGAAATGTCCATTATTAATACCTTGGTCAGGGGGGTGAACTTTGTCTTCAGGTGGGCTGCCGCGGTTGGCAGGGTATTCCCAGTCCAGATCCAGCCCGTCGAAGCCGTTGGACTTGAGGAAGGTCACAGAATGGTCAGCGAAGTCCTGACGACTCTCAGCAGTGGCCACCAGTCTTGGTGAAGGGAGCAGATGCCAGGTTCCAGCCGCCGACAGCCAACAGGGTCTTCAGGTTGGGGTTGATCTTCTTCAGGTCGTTGAACCGCTCGTACCTGGGAAACAGCATTTCCATCAAACGTTGATTGTGTGCAAACCAGACCATAGATTGATGAAAAGAAGAAGAGAAGGGGAAAAAGCTGTTGTGAGGGTATTCTTTCTTCCAGTTCACAATGACAGGACGCATAGCGTGTCCTCTGTTCGGTTCTTCTTTCAAAACTGGTCCAGTGGTTTCTGACTCAGCATTGGCTTGTGTGTTCGCAACACACTGACACCAGCACGCACACCAAGGCTGCATTAAAACGTCATGCACTGTATCCAACAACTACGCAACCGATAACAATTAAAGACCTACCGGAATCTCCGCCTCCAGAAGACGGGGCAGACGGGACACTGGAAGGTGGCTGCATGCGTTGTAGACTGGCTGTTCTCAGGGCTGGATTTCAAAGTGGTTTTCTGCGTCGGCGACATCCGTTTTGTCATGAATTTCTGCGTGGCTGTAGATTTCGCTTTGGTTATCTGTGTGTGTGTGTGTGTGTGTGTGTGTGTGTGTGAGTGTGTGCATGTGTGAGTGTCTGTGGTAGTGTGAGAGTGAGTGTGTGAATGTGAGTGAGTGAGTGAGTGCGTGTGTGTGTGCGTGTGGGGTTGTGGCGCGCGTGCGGGCGTGGTGGTGCGTGGTGTGTAGGTGGTATGTGGTTTGTGTGTGGTGGGGGGGGGGGGGGGGTTGAGAATGAGTGTGTGGTGTTTGGAGTAGTATGTGTGTGTGTGTGTGTGTGTGTGTGTGTGTGGGGTTGTGTTGTGTGTGTGTGTGTGTGTGTGTGTGGGGGCGAGGTGAGGTGGGGGTGGTGTAGGGGTGTATGTGAGCGAGTTGTGTGTGTTGGGGGGGGGGGGGGGGGGGGGGGGGGGGGGGGTAGGGGGGTTGTGGGAGTCACATCACTCACGGGGCTGGAGTGGTGGGGGGAGTCAACACACACTCACACTCCAGCATCGCTTTCCAGACCTTCCTCCAAGGAGGAGGCGGGATTTGTAAACCAGTGCTTGGAGTTTGCACCATAGCTTTGAAGGTTGAATGGTGTGGGGTGTGGGGGGGGGGGGGGGGGGGGGGGGGGGGGGGGGAGGGGGGGTGGGAATGTGCAGTTACCTTTGCTTCGGGGAAAGGGGGGGGGGGGGGTGGGGGGTGGGGGGTGGAGTAGGGGGAGTGCAGTCAATACTGCGCTAGCCAAGTTTCAACCAAGTCAGATTCTAGAAAAGCAGGCTACTGTGAGATTGACGAAAGGCCGCAGGATAGTGCAAGATTTAAGAAAGGTATGGTATTGTTACTTAAAAAAACAAAAACAAAACAAAACAAAAAACACAGGATATTGTTAAATACTTATAAGGCTCAGTGAATAATAAAAATGTTACGGAACGTAACTGATCATAACATCATTAAAACAGACGCGGAACGGAAACCAGTGAAGCGATCGCACATTAATACGGCACAAAATAGAGCAAATGGGAACAACAACGAAAATCAACGCTATGGTTACCGAGTTAACTGAAAAAAAAAAGTTAATTATTTTCAAAGCCTACCGTGCATTTAGAACAACAACAACGAACAATTTTATGATTATTATAATTATCAGATTTGTCAGGAAGTGAGCCATGCTGGATGAAGGGGAGGATGGGAGTGTTAATTAAAAAAACAAAAAAACAAAAAAACATTCAGATAAAAAATCAAAGGGAAAGGGGCATGGGGTAAAAAGTAGCCCCAAAAAAGAGAAAAACCCTGCGAAAAAGGTTTTTAAGGAGATGAAGGAAAAGGGCAGAAGTGAAAGGAAACGGTGCTACAAAAAAGAAAGGGCCCAAAAGGAAAATACATTGAAGATTGCCCCCCCCGGTTTGTTTGGCAGCCCCCCAAAACTTCTGTTTTTTTTAAACACTTAAAAAAAAAAACAAAACAAAACAAAAAACAAAAAACAACAAACAAAAACCACACACACACACACACACACACACACACAACACAAACACACACACAACAACAAAAACAAAAAAACAACAAAAAAAAAACCAAAAGGAAAAAATTTCGTGCCCGTAAAAATTGCTGGCACTCGACGTACGCAGCTGTGCCACAGTCGCCTTCCCCCAAACTTTCCACGGGTGGGGGGGGGGGGAAGAGAGAGAAAAGGGGAGGGAGGAAGGGAAAAGGAGAAAAGAGGAGAGAAAGAAGAAGGAAAATTTTTTTAATTTATTTTCAACGGTGAAATCCAAAAAGGCCCGGACTACCCTATTGCCGTTGCTCAGTCACTAATAACCAAGACATTTACGGTTTAAAAATTATTACAGAAGGCTATAAAAAAATACAGCATCAGTAAAAATAAAAACAAAATTTAAAATTAAAATTAATAATAAAAAAAAAAAGCACAAAAAACCCCCAGACAGCGATTGCACCAAATAAAAAAAAAAAAAAAAAATAGCAGTAAAAAACCAAGGAGAAAAACCCACAAAAACACTTTAAACCACACACACACACACAAAACCACCCACACAAAAACCCCACACACAAACACACCCCACACACAAAAAAAAAAAGGAAAAAGAAAAAGAAAAGAGGGAAGGGGGGTAAATTTTAAAAAAAACCAAAAATTAAAAAAGGAAAAAAAAAAAGGATACTAAATTTTTTTACAAAAAATTAAAAAAAAAAACAAACAAAAACAAAAAAAAAAACCCACCCCCCCACACAAAACAAAACACACACACCCCAAACACACACACACACACACACACACAACTACAACAAAATAAACAAATTAATAAGTGAAAGAAAAGAAGGAATATATAAAAACCCCTTCTGTATTAACAAAAGTAAACCAAAACACACACACACACACACAGGGCGCGCCGCCACACCCCTCCCCCCCAAATACACACACATTGGAAGAATTTCTAAAAACCCTTTGCGAGTAAAAAATATACTCCCCCTTTACATATTACAAAACAGAAAGGGAAAGAAAAAAAGGAATAAAACATTTAAATTTTTTTTCTTAGCACAGAGCTGGTATAAAATCAAGAAAAAAATGTACCTCACCACCCAAGGAAAATATATCCATATATTTAAAACAATTGCACGCACAGGCCTGGGCGTGCGCACACACTTATACATAAAAACATAAAATGCCAGGTGTACAAACATTAGGAAACAAAAATACTGTAGGTTCAAGACTGAAAACTTGTATGTTACATTCAGTACAAAAATTTGAGTTTAGATTTAAAAGTGCTCACTGAGCATGCATTTTTAAGACTTCTAGGTAGCGCATTCCAAAAAAAGGTTTCCAGAATAAGAAAAATTTTCATTTTTTTTTTTTAAAATGTCAATTCTTGTTTTGGGCAAAATAAGAATCTGTTCCGTGAATATGGTCGTTGCGCCCCTTCCAGTGGGACAAGCTGTCTCGATTTTGGGGGATTTGTTAGGAAAAATTCCTGCACTAAGAAAATTTATTACCCTAAAAGATCCCTTTTTTAATGGTAAGGACCATATGAAATTGCCCTGGGCCAGTTAGCATTGGCGAAGAAACACAAAGAGAACTTTGACTGCACGTTTGTGTACAGCTTTAATTTTTTTGATATGTACATCGGCAGTTTCCCAAACCCTTTAGGCCAAAATTAATTCTGGACAAAAGTGCGGATAAAAAAAACGTATTAAAAATTCACTGTTAAAAAAGTGTCTGAGGCGAGGGGACCCAGAAACATTTTTAAAAACAGCGTTAAAAATACTGTTAATATGAGCTTGCCATTTAATTTGGTCATCAAGAAAAAACCCCAAAAGGGTGACGATTTTTGAAACTTGCTCTATTACCTGGGGAATTCAACATGAGATAAAGAGGAGGTATACCCCCGCGGGTTTTCGCGGGGGCTATACCATACTTTTGGGTTTTCCTGGGTTAAACAACATTGCTTCTCAAAAACCCCCTTCAGTTACTTCTTGGAACTTTCTGCAGCTTAGCTTTAAAAGAAACTATTCATTTCAGAAACAAAAAGAGACGAACCATCACCCAAACATGTAAAACAACCAGTAGTAAAATTTTTTTAAAGGGGAAATTTTTTAATAAATATGAAGAGAAGGGGCCCAAAAAAAACAGACCCCTGTGGAACCCCAAACTTGACAGAGCCCTCGGTGAATAATGTCCAGAAACAAATATTTTTTGGGTTTTTTTTGGGCAATAAAATGTTTTTAAAAAAACGAAGGCATTGTCCTTAACTGAACGTTTTCATCTTTTTAAATAAAATCTGATGGTTATAAAATTTTTTTAGATCTAAAAAGACAACACCATTCAACTTTGAGTCATTTAGGAGGATTTTACCTGTAAAAGACATAATAATTTTATTTTTAATTTCCCAATCACAACCGGGGATTTTTCCCAAAAACGGGAAAACCCTATTTACCAATTCATAAGCTGTAATTTCGGGAAATGATAAAAGTGTCATCAAATTTAAGCCTTTTTGTGAAAAAAATTTTTCGGGTTCATCGGAACTTTGGGGAACTCTTCCCCCCCCCCTCTGACGCGTTTTAGTTAATGTTTTCGCTAGAGACAAAAAGTGTCTTAAATACCTCCGCAGTTAAAGTACTTGGTATATTTGTTTACAAGAGAAATTCTTGGTAAAAAGCATTCAGAGTTTTCCCAAAACCCAAAACAAGGGGTTGTCAGTTTGGTTGGAAAAAAAATTTTCTCAAAATATGTTTTTTTGCCTCCCCCTGACTAAATATTTCACATGTTTTCTTTGCTTTTTTAAATTTAGGGTGGTTTTCTGTTTTTAAATGGGTTCCCCTTTGTTTATAGCCTTTGAATGTCAAAAGGAGGGCCCGGGGGGCAACGACCTATTTTTTAAACCCGTCCCGAATTGGGAAATGTTTCGTGACCCTAAAACCTTTTTGGGAAATATTCAAACTTCCAAATCCTTATTCACTAAAATGTTCTTAAAACAAAAAAACCCCATCAAAATTTTTAAAACCCCTTCTTACAATTTTTTCCCCCCTTTGCCAAGCAAAATGGCAACAGGCCGGATAATATTTCTTTACTGGTTTTTGGGGCCTGTTTGATTAGTCTTTAGGGTTCCCTTTAGTCAATAAGATTGAAATTTCAAATCTTTCATTGTTTTTAAAATTGGTGGAAAAAGGGGCAGAGTTGATACCCCCTGCTGGGGGGTTTTTAAAAACAATTGGGGTTTAAAAACCCGGGGGCAAAATTTCCCCTTTTGGTTGGGTTTTTAACTTTTTAATGTTAAAATCACCAAGAAGCAAAATTTCATTGTGATGCTTGCTGTTTTGGACTTTGTCCATCATGACAACAAATTCATCAAACCAGACCAAAGTGGACGAGGGACTTCTATAAATGAAGGCTATGAGGGAAAGGAGGGCCTCTTCCTGTTTTGTCCTGAAGCCAAATGCTTTCGACAAAGTAGATTCCAAAATACCCAGGGGTCCCGGGAACAATGTCTTTTAGTGATTTAATACGCTCCTTCAAACAAACCTTGCTGGGGTCGAGGATACCAGTGAGGGAAAGGGTTTGGCCAAGGACCGGGACGGTAAGGTGGAAAAAGGGCCCCGCAGGATGAAAGAATGGCATTGGGTCATGTTGTTCCTGGCTAGACTTTGAGCGGTAGTTGTTTCTTGCTCTCTACAACCAGGAGAGTGTGCGGGTTTCTTCGATCTTTTCCGGTTTGAAAAAAGTTCCCCAAAAACGATTTCCCCGTAACAAAAGGGATGTGCTCAATGTTTGGGCCCCCTTTTTTGAAGTTCCTGGGGGTTTAGCATTCTCAGCATTCTTAAAAAACGGAAAGCTGTTGTGTTGTCGTAGTGACCGTGTTCTTCAGCACTTTGCCGACCAGGTCTCTTCAGTAGAGTGACAAGTCCCAGGAACGCCCTGACCTTTCCCCAGCCAGAGTGACAGGCCTTTCATGTTGAGGTGGACTAAGTCAGTGGAGTACAAGAGCTTCATAGGTTTATTGACTTTGTGGTCAACAAAATCCCCCTCAAAAATAAAGCTGAGGTTTTTTTACCAAAATTTGGGAACTTCCGGAAAAAGGGTGTGATGGTTTCTTCAGCTTTGGGGAAAAACACGTGTCACCTCTGCCACCAGCTCTTTAAAGTCTGTTTCCAGGCTTGAGCGGAGTACAGTTTGTGTACATCGTTGCCTCCAACGTGCAGAATTATCCGTTTGACGTCATCCGTACAGCACAGGCTTTGAGGGAAGCAGTGACGTCTGACACCCCAGCTCCTGGCATGGTACGGACATGGGTCTTGCCAGTCCGGTGAGTCTCTTCCTGTCAATGGTGCGGAGGTTGGAGTCACCGATGACGAAGTTCTGGATGTTTCCGCTTCTAGGGATATGGATTTTAAACTTAGGTCCACCCGTGGCATTAGTCTTTTATCCTTCGGGACAGAACTAAGTCTGTGCCGACCGGTACCGCTTTGATCTTTCTTCTTCGTGTCAGGTTGGCTGCAGTTCTTTACCGGTTCCGTTGGGTGTTGACCTGAGTGACCGAAATTGGGTCAGACTTTGAGACGCTAGCCTGAGGTGTTTGTGGACAGGCTGCTTCGTGGCGCCCCTCTTGAGCAGCTCGTTTTGCCGCCCAGAAATACTGTCCACTTTCTTCGCCTGCTCCTTCATTGCTGCTCGCATCACGCCATTCTCCAGTTTCAGTTCGTCAACCTGACGTTGTAGGTTTTGTGCTATCAGTTTGTTTGCTGTCAGTTTGCGTTTCATGTCAGCATTGAGATCGTTTATCATGACATGCACACCGAGGGCAGCACTGGGCCGGAGCATACATTGCACGTGGAGAACTGGCTGTCCACAGGTGGCAGGCGGAGTCTTGCCATCAACGTTAGGACTGTCACTCTCAGGCGAAGACCAGAGACACTTGGTGGAGATGACGCAGGCGAAACGGTGACAGCATCCGATGATCCGGTGATGAGGTCAGCAGGTGACATGGTGACAGCAGCCGAGATCCGGAGATGGTGTCACCGGATGACACGGGGACAGCAGTCGATGATGCACAGGGTGACAAGGCGACAGCATCCGATGATCCGGAGATGGTGCACCCGGTGACACGGCGACGGCATCCGACGATCCCGGGGATGGTGTCGGCGGGTGGCACGGCGACGGCATCCGACGATCCGGAGATGGTGTCGGCGGGTGACACGGCGACGGCATCCGACGATCCGGAGATGGTGTCGGCGGGTGACACGGCGGCGGCATCCGACGATCCGGAGAGGGTCAGCGGGGGACACGGCGGCAGCATCCGACGATCGGGGGAAAAAAAGGGGGGAAAGCGCCCGCAAATCTCAAAAGGGGGTGCAAAGCCGGAAATCAAGCACCTATAAGACTGATGTAGTCGACCATGTAGGCAGTACCACGGCGAACGAGACATACTATCAAATTTCAAGCCAGTGTCTGATTCACTGTACAGGTTGCAAGTCATTAGCTGCTGGAAGAGAAGCAGAAAAGAAGTTCAGAGATTAATCAGGCTCACATTCTCTTGCTTTTGTTTTGTTTTTGTTTTCTGTTTTTGTTGTTTTAAATACAATGGCAACACACACACACAAAGCAAACCACACGTACCATATAACAAGAACTGCTGCCATAAAGCATGGTACATATTGTAACTGAATTTGTTTGGTGGTAGAAGTTGCATGCAAAACTCAGCAACATTGTTCTCTTGTAAAATAACTGTCTCTTGTTATTTGCAAAAAGGCGAATTGCCAAAAAGCTGCAAGTTGCTTCGGACCATCTGATTAGAAAGAACAATAACAACAAAACGATTTTTTTGTATGCTTTGATCTATATATTTAAAACGCTAGCATTTGCAAATGTAGTTTTTCTATAACTGGAAGATGTATATTTCTTAAAAAGAAAATTAAAAGCTGAGCAATGAAGAAATATTCTGGATATTCTTGAAACAATAAAAACACATGACAATAAAAACACGCCGGGTGTTTACTTACATTTCTATGTTCTAATTATTTGCCAAAGGCAGACAACTGAATTTCCTTTTTAAGGATTAATAAAGTATTATTGTATTGCATTGTATATTCATTGGAAATTACTTGGTTTCTTCGTCATAGCCTTTTCAGTGACTAAACAGAGTTTAGGAAGCAGACACTCAGGTGGACTGTACTAATTATTTGCCAAAGGCAGACAATTGAATTTCCTTTTTAAGGATTAATAAAGTATTATTTTATTGCATTGTAATTGCTGCTAATTGGATTGACTTCAAACTCCCATTTCAAAACAAAGTGCACAGCAGTCTCGGCTATGTCTTCTTTTTGCAGCCATTTACCTAATATATATCTATATATATATATATATATATATATATATATATATATATATATATATAATATATATATATATATATATGTAATTTGTGTTTAAATTGCTTTCTAGCAACTATACATGAAAGTGATGGACGGGATATCTATTATAATTGTAAATGCAAGTATTTTGAAGCCTTATCCCAGCAACTGTTTGTTGTAAATAACTAGCAGAAAAGCTAACCTCTCTAGTTTTCGTTTCTTAAAAATCTGTTAGCATTAACACTCCAGTGCACGAGGACAAGTCCTCCCACACACTCATACCCTATATAAATCATTATGTAAAACACAGCTGTTAAAATATATCTGTCTGCAGCTGGAGAGCAGAGAATAGCGCTATATAAATGAGATCAATTATTAGAATGAAAGACAGGAAGTACTTGTTGAAACCTCTTTCCTGGTCCTGGCAATGTTTCCCGTCTTTGCGAGTCTCTCAAATGGTGCAAACCCATCTATTTATGTAAAAATGAATAAACAGATTCATTCAATGCGTAATTATTTTATATGTGAAATCACCATGCACCTTCATAGTGTTGTTAATTCACTTTTTATTGCAGGCCAAGAAATCTTAATCACGGCCTGATCAGTGATGCCAAACATGAACGTCTAGAACAGCCTGATCAAGGCTATTCAGTCAGTAATTAAAAAATGACAGTAAAAACAAACAAGCAACAACAAAACGCTATTTAAAAAAGAAGAAAAAAGCGATTTTTAAAAAGTTGTTTAAGAAGTAAGCTCCACTTGTTCAAAATCGCCTTTGTTTCACTTTTTCGCAAAATATAGATTATATCAAACATCTTATCTTACATGTTGTATATCTTTGTCGCTTGTTTACAACCAAATACAGCAAAATAAAACTTGCTTCCCCACATACTATTTTTATCTGCAGGTCACTATTCCAGTTTTGCTCTATAATCTTTAAAATAAGGTGTGGTGGGGCGAACTGTACTCCGTTTCGTAAAACGAATTAAAAACCGGATGCTTTTAGGATTGACCAATAACAGGGAGACTGGATTAGATTTGGGAATCAGGGCAAGTCATAATGGAACAGATGGTAGACATTGTGGCCTTTCATGTAATTCAAACATCTCCCTGTTGAAAATCTCTTCCAATTTTGACAGGCACTTTACAGAGACCGTTTTGCTGGGAGGTGAAATATTTTTTAACACCAAGCCCGAATCCCAAAAACACTGATTTGCGGCGGACCTGTGCACATTAAGCAAGTCGTTTCTTTTACGGTGAATCAACGTGGACCTTTCCTCTTTACAAAAAAAAATCCGTCAACTGACACAACAGGGCGGTGGAAAAACCTGGGAGACGTTGAGCTTATTTACCCGTTTCCGATCATAACAGGTGGCCTTTATGTAGCGCTCTAGCGCCGATCTTTCCGAAGAACGATGACTCGGTAGCGAACTGATCCTGCCAGAGGCTGTGACACAGACATGTATGTGGCGTCCTTCTGAATGAGGTCGTTTTTCTTACAGTGAATCAACGCGGACCCCTTCCGCTGGGGGCACTTCATTCCACCGATGACACAACAGATTAGTGTAGAGAGCCTCTGGAAGATCTTAAGCCTGTTTACGACCCGTTTCCGATTACGAGTGAATTCACCCTTCCACAGGCTGTAGGTGACACAGACATATATGTATGTGGCATCTTTGTGAAGCACGCTCTTCCGATCTACGGTGAATCACCGCGGACCCCTCCCTTTGAGGGAATTCACTCCCCCGACGAAACAATAGTGTGGGGAGACCTTTGATCTGACCTGTTTCACCTATTTCCGATTACGAGTGAATTCACCCTTTCAGAGGCTGTAGGTGGCACAGACATACATGTATGTGGCGTCTTTGTCAAGCAGGTCGTTTTTCTTACGGTGAATCACCGCGGACCCCTCCCCTTGAGGGAACTTCACTCCACCGACGAAACAATAGTGTGGAGAGACCCTGGGGGATCTTGAGCCTGTTTACGACCTGTTTCTGATTACGAGTGAATTCACCCTTCCAGAGGCTGTAGGTGACACAGACATATATGTATGTGGCGTCTTTGTGAAGCAGGTCGTTTTTCTTACGGTGAATCACCGCGGACCCCTCCCCTTGAGGGAACTTCACTCCACCGACGAAACAATAGTGTGGAGAGACCCTGGGGGATCTTGAGCCTGTTTACGACCCGTTTCCGATTATGTGTGAATTCATTCTTCTAGAGGCTGTTGGTAACAGACATATATGAATTCGCCGTCTTTGTGAATTCACCCTGCCAGAATCTGTGACACATACATGTATGGTCTTTGTCAAGCAAGCCACATGGAGCGGTTTTTTTCCCTTCCATGGATCAGCGCGGAGAGGGGAGGGGGGGGGGGGGGGGGTACCCATCTATTTCCGATTACGAATGGCTCTCACAAAAGCACATGGCCTACAAGTGAGTTAAATAATGACCACGTCCTCGGCAACAACACATGAACATGTGGATTAAGAATCAAATTAAAACACTACGCTTGAGGCTATATACCATGTCACTTTAAAATGACAACCCGATTATATCAGCCTCAGAAATCGAAAGTAAACAGGTCCTAGTGGAGGGTTGAAATATACATCTTAGTCCTATTCTAGTATGGCTGCCCAAGACCAAAGAATGTGTTCTTCGGGGGAAACAACAACAACAACATGATTTCCCTTCGCTTTCCATCGGAGCCAGAATCAGATCTGGATCCATTTCCAGGGAGATGCTATGCACATACAGGTGGTTCTATTGGAATTAGGGACTAGCTTCCAATGCTCAGTATTAAGCGCAGAACTCAGATGTATTTCTCTCTTAAAGCTCACTGTGCCTGGAACCCCCCCCAAAAAAATAAATAAAAAATAAATAAATAATAATAATAAAAAAAACACTGCCCTAACACTGCCAAACTTTTACAGCATCCACTTTAAAATGCATCTTCCAAAACCTGCCTCACTGCTATACTGCCACAGAACTCGAGCAGATTATTGAGCAGATTGTTACGCTTGTGTTTTGTGTGTGTGTGTGTGTGTGTGTGTGTGTGTGTGTGTGTGGTTGTGTGTGTGTGTGTGTGTGTTTGTGTGTGTGTGTGTGTGTGTGTGTGTATGTATGTAATGTAATGTAGTGTAGTGTAGTGTAGTGTAGTGTAGTGTAGTGTAGTGTTGTGTAGTGTAGTGTAGTGTAGTGTAGTGTTGTGTTGTGTTGTGTTGTGTTGTGTTGTGTTGTGTGTGTGTGCTCTTGTTCGCTTGCACGGGGGTGTGTATCCGAAAGATCTGGTGGAACAGACAGATAATTCGTACTCGTGGGAAGCAAGTCAGATCGAAAAAACATCAATGAATACAAACAAATCGTTCATTAAAATGTTTTTCTCTGCTTCCCCCACCCCCCCCCCCCCCCCCCCGCATATATATCATGCGTCTTGCGCTCATTATAAGGAGAAAAACAGATGCATTCTTATTATTTTAAATAAACTCGTTGTTGCTGATGGTATTTGTTTGGCTTTTGCTGCTTTACTAAAAAGGAATCGTTTATTAAAATGTTTTTCTCCGCCTCCCTCTCTCTCTTTTTCATTGTCTTCTTTTCCCCCGTTCTTTTTTCTGCATAGATTCATGCACCTTGCGCTCAGTATAAGGAGAAGAATAGATAAGTGTGCATCTTTATTATTTTTAATTTATTGTTGATTTCTCCTGTTTTGTTTTATAATTTTGCACTTTCCTTTATCTTTGCTGAAGATTCACCCACCTACCCTCTTTTTTCCATATGGTCTACTCCCCCACACATAGTCAGTAAAACGACACATTAAAATAAAGTGCTTCCTAAATGTTTGCTTACTGAACCGTGCCTAGCTGCACAGAGATTATTGATCAAACAGACGCAAACACTCGAACAAAAATTAAAACTGTAGGACACAACTATGATTTTTTTCCTGAAGATTTCTTTGCTGAAGATTTACCCACCTACACTCGTTTCTTCGCTTTTTCCCATCTATGGTCTAATCTCACACAGTCAGTAAAATAACACGTTAAGATAATGTGCTTTCTAAAAATGTCTGCTTACTAAACCATGTCTAGCCGTAAAGAGATTAAAGAAGAACAAACACTCGATCAATAAAAAAATTAACACTGTAAGACACAATTATCATTTTTTCATGTAGATTGCTGAAGATTCACACACCTAACCTTTTTTCCCCGCTTTTTTTGCACTATGGTTTACTCTCACATAGTCGGTAAAACAACATATTAAAATAAAGTGCTTCCTGATTTTTTGTTTTAATGATGTCTGCTTACTAAACCCTTTCTAACTGCAGAGAGATTTTCGAACTAAAAGGAGCAAACATTCGATCAATAAAATTTAAAACTGAAAGACACTATGATTTTTTCCTGAAGATTTCTTTGCTGAAGATTAACCCACCTACTCTTTTTTCCCGTATGGTCTACCTATACGTAGGCAGTAAAACGACATTATTAAAGTGCTTCCTAAAAGATATCTGTTTGCTGAACCCTTTCCACTGCAAAGAGATTTTCAATCAAAGAGGAGCAAACGTTCAATCAACAAACATTAAAACTGAAAGACACAATTACGACTTTTTTCATGAAGATTTCTTTGCTGCAGATTCACCCACATACCCTCTTTTTTCGCTTTTTCCCCCCGCATGGTCTACTCTCACAAAATCAGTAAAACGACACATCAAAATAAAGTGCTTCCTAAATGATGTTTGCTTACTGAACTCTTCTCTGCAGAGAGATTTTCGATCAAAGAAGAGTAAACACTCATCAGCAAAAATTAAAACTGAAAGATACAACTATGATTTAAAAAAAAATAGGATTCGTTTACTGAAGACTGACCCGCCTACCCTCGTTTTTTTTCCCGCTTTCCCCCCTCTATGGTCTACCCTCACACTATCAGCAAAATGACACATCAAAATAAAGTGCTTCCTTAAAAAAAATCTTACTGCTTGCGTTGAGCATTTGTGGGACACTGTGGGTCGTACGGTGCACCAACACCGCCCTAGGTCGTGCTGCAGCAGGTTTGGAACACTGCGTCCCCATGGAAACTATCCAGTGTCCAGTGGGGTCCATGCCGAGGAGACTTCGACATGGCCTGCGGTCAACGGATACACCTGCTATTGACTTTTCTCGCTCAAGTTGAATAACATGCCTCCGTTAAGATGCTGGAGCCGAAGCCCGAATTTCCCGGAGTTTGCAGGCCGCTGTCTCAACGCCTTCACCTCCCATTACTCCTGCTTGTCTCCCTGACTCCCGTCAGCTGCACTGTCCTTCCCGACCTCTTCACCGAGTGACGACACCGGTCCCCCCCCATTCCCACCTTGCAGGTGCAGAAGGGGTTACCGAACATTCACTCGCTTGAACGGCCCTGCCTGGCCACCCCAGTCCACGCCCGGAATGCAGCAACCAGCGACAAGGTTAATTTAACTTAGTAATTTAATAATTTATTTGACTTAATTCGTCTTTGATTTGCTCTCTCTTTCTCTCTCGAGCGCGCGCGCACACACACACACACACACGCATACACTCGCACGGACGTACACACGCAAACGTTCGCACGGACACACACACACACACAACCACACACACACACACACACACACACACACACACACACAATCAACCATGAATTAAGCTTAATAAAGTTTTGTTTTTTTGTTTTTGTTTTTAAGATATAACAAAAAACTTGCCGACAGATGGTACATTACCGCCGTGGAGTGGCGGTGAGCCCAGACAGAGGCTGGCCCAAGCGACTAGTGAATGAACGGACCACACCGCCCGTGCACATACAGGATGGGAGTGGTTGGGGACAGGTGCCGCCACTGGGGTGAAGAGAGCGGGAAGAAGGGTACAGTTGTGGGAGACCGGAGAGACAAACAAGAGTGGAAGAGGTGAACAGCGTTGAGACAGAGGCATGCAAATCCAGGAAATTCGTCGATAAAAGAGCCTGCACGGGGCATAGGCTACATGCATACTCAAGACTATCTTGCAAAGACAACAAAAACTGAACAAAAAATCTGGAAAGAATTTACTGAGACACAGAATAAAATGATCAGTCACTGAAAGTGAAGGAGTAAAGTACTTAAGTAGTGCATTTACACAGAGCTGGACTTATTCATACCTACGATTGGACGGCGACCCAAATTATTATACTTATGCTGACCATTACATGGACTCGCTTGAAAAACAAAACAAAAAAACAACAACGTGAATCAGAAAATCGCAAGTCATCTTCTGTTGTAAGAAGAGACATAAAAATAAAATAATAATTAAAACCAGGTATATCGCACCGTTAATAGATACTATTAACGGTGCGATATACCTGGTTTCCGGCTCAACAGAGGTAATCCGGCTCAACAGAGGAAGGTGGGAAAGCTGACAAACGGCATCACTTTTCAGAGGAGACTCGAAGAATATGGAGGCAGGGCGGGGCGATGCTCTGAGGGGAGTTAAAACAGCCGACGATAAAACTGTCCAACAGGTCCGCAGCAAGTAAGAGTTGGTGGTCGTGCGGTATGGCGAAGACCAGTGGCAAAGACTGAAGTCGAAAAGGCGGGAAAAGCCGCGTGGACGGCGGCGTGACTGACGGGGATAGGTTGTGGCCGGGACGGATGAACCGTGCTCAACTTGCGAAGTTTCAAAATCGAGCCAACGCGGGGTGGTTTTTCGTGCAAGACTGAAAAATAGTTCAGTCACGCCTAACCGTGCATACCGAGAAGTAGTCAGGTCAAAATGTCGGCACTGCATTAGAAAACCGTGGTCACTGACTGACCGAGAAAAAAAATCAAGTTTCAGTTGAGCTTTTCTCCGTTACTGAGGACTTACTTCTACGCAGGTGCTGAATATAATTCTGAATAGTTTTCCGACCATACGTGCCATTTGCACGCATTTCATGGGCGCGCGTACACTGGGACACATACATACACACTCACGCTCCAACACACACACTGACGCACACACACACACACACACACACACACACACACACACACACACACGCACGCGCGGCCGCCAGCATACACACACACATTCACACACACACACCGGCACACACATACACACACACACACACGCCCGCGCGCCCGCCAGCATACAAACACACACACACACACATCACACACACACACCGTGGCACAAACACACACAAACACACACACACACACACACGCACACACACACACACACACACCCCACACACACACACACACATGACAAACACACACACACACACACACACACACCACACACACACACAACCACACACACACACACACACACAACACACACACACAACACACACACACACACACACACACACACACACACACACACGGTCACGCAAACTTAGAGATATTTATCATTGTCGCACTAGTTGTACGCACAGACACAGATAGTATGGTTCCTCGTGAACAAAGCGTGCGTTGCCGCGTGTGCGTCACATAGACACGACTGTGGTGCGTCAGCACAAAACCAGCCACACGCCGTCGTAACTCGTGGAGTTAATTGTCACAAACACCGATCGACGGAGCAACTCGTGAAACTCGTGTGAGAGCACATTATTATCTTCCGCTGTGTGTGTGTGTGTGTGTGTGTGTGTGTGTTTGGATGTGTTGGTTGTTGTGTGTGGGCATGCGTGCCTCACATTAAACTGAATGATACTGACGTGGCGACGTGCACA
>JABMCL010001962.1:47500-55000 GCA_018857735.1 Alviniconcha marisindica
TGATAATTGTTGGATAATTCTGTTTCCAGCGCAGCCATCGGTGATAATTGTTGGATAATTCTGTTTCCAGCGCAGCCATCAGTGATAATTGTTGGATAATTCTGTTTCCAGCGCAGCCATCAGTGATAATTGTTGGATAATTCTGTTTCCATTGCAGCCTGAAGTACAACCAGCGGTGATAATGGTTGGACCAATTTCGTTCGCACGTAGGACGACCAGCGGTGATGATTGTTGGATAATTTCGTTTCTAGTGCAGCCTGGAGTTCAACGGACAGCACATCTGCGGTGGCTCACTGGTGAAGAACTTGGCTGGAGTCTACTACTTCGTCACTGCTGCTCACTGTGTCGAGTGAGTCCAAAATCTTCTTCTTGAAATGTTGCCTTACGTCCACAGAAACCACAAGGCGTATTAGGGACAGGGAGCCCATGACGGCCACCTCGACTTTTACACAGCTCCTGAGATCTGAAAACAAAGTTCAGTTCAATGTGGCTTTACGTCCACAGAGACCATAAGGCTTTTTTTTTTTTTTTAGGGACGAGGAGCCCATGACGGCCACCTCCACTTTCACACAGCTCCTGAGATCTGAGTCTTAAAGAACGAGCACATGCTGCCATTCATACCGGGGATCGGCTACAGATCGAGATTTCGCAGCTGCCTATAAATATTTGTCAGTCGGGCACAAGGAGTACATTTGCAGAGCCTGAAAACATTTCGGCATGTTTTGCAAGCATGCTCTTCGCAGGGACACCCTTCCATTTTCAGACCTTGCAAATTTACAGCGGGTTTTTATTTTAGCAGCTGCTGCAAAAACCGGAAGACAGTTTGCAGTTTGCATGGCTGTTGTTTACATAAGTCACAAAACCTGTAAATAAGTAAGAAATCTGCAGCAGCAAAAATCGAGTTTGCTGTGTCAGTCTCAGTGTTAGTATAGTTCCATTTGGGTTTGGCCTCCAGCCTGCTGCTTTGTAGCATCAAATATTTATCGCCCGCAAAAAAGAAAAAGAAAAAGAAAAGGTGGCAGCTTTGTCACCGTAATGCATACACACACACAGACACACAGACACACAGACACACGACACACAGACAACACACACACACACACATATCACACACACACACCCACACACTACACACACACACACAGATACACACAGACAGACCACACACGACATACACAACCACACACACACAACACACACCACACACACACACACACACACACACACAGCACACACACACACACACAACACACACGCCCCTGCACACAGACACCAACACACAGCACTACCACAACACACAACACACCACAAACACACACACACACACACACACCACCACACACACACCACACACACACACACACACACACACACACACACCTGCACGCTCGAATATGGCAGCATTGTTTATCGTATGTAGCCACAGGCTGGTTTCTCGTTCACAGTCACATCCGAAGGATTTACAGCACTCAACCCTTTTGTGTGTGTGTGTATGTGTTGTGTGTGTATGTGTATGTGCATGTGTGTGTGCGTGCGTGCAGTGTAGTTGGGTCGCGCGTCGTCGTGTGTGGTGTGTGTGTGTGTGTGTGTGTGTGTGTGTGTGTGTGTTTTGTGTGTGTGTGTGCGGTGTGGTGTGTGTGTGTGTGTGTGTGTGTGTGTGTGTGGTGTGTGTGTGTGTGTGTGTGTGTGTGTGTGTGTGTGTGTGTGTGTGTGTGTGTGTGTGTGTGTGTGTGTGTGTGTGTGAGAGAGAGAGAGAGAGAGAGAGAGAGAGAGAGAGAGAGAGAGAGAGAGAGAGAGAGAGAGAGAGAGAGAGTGGTGTGTGTGTGAGGTGGTCTGTGCGTGATCGCGCGCGCGCGGTGTGTGTGGTGTGTGTGTGTGTGTGTGTGTTGTGTGTGTGTGTGTGTGTGTGTGTGTGTGTGTGTGAGCGTGTGTGTGTGTGTGTTGTGTGTGCGCGCGCTAGTGCGTGCTTGCGTGAGTGCGGGTGGAGTGCATGTGTGTGTGTGTGTGTGTGTGTGTGTGTGTGTGGTGTGTGGTGTGTCGTGTGTGTGTGTGTGTGTGTTGTGTGTGTGTGTGTGTGTGTGTGTGTGTGTGTGTGTGTGATTCCGAGGAATATAATCTGATGTTTATAAATCATTTTTGAGGTTTTATTGTGTATACGTTTTGTTGATAGGGGAAAGAGCGAGATTCAAGCACATAGAAGGTTCCAAATAGCGCTATTAATTAGGACAAAACACAACATGTGAATTTTCGCCGTAATCCCCTTTACCACGCTACAATACGACACTTAAACGACGATTAAACGGCGAAAAACGATGAAAAATGAGATGGATAGCTAATCCACTTATGTTTTGGGGGAGTGAGTTATGTCGGGTGCTTGAACCTTTTATATGTTTGGATCTTGTTTTAGAACGCTAGCAGTGATTCTTGTTTCAGATTTTCGTTTAAAGAGCAGTGTGCTCACCTTTGTGGGTGAGATCGCAGACTGTAGAAATGACCACTATAAGTTTTATTATTGTTATATGTAATATCCATCGTCAATCATCGTCAACATCATCATGATGATCATCATCGTCGTCGTGGTCCTGGTCGTCGTTGTCGTCATTTTAGTCTTCTTCTAATTGTCACCACCACTATAATTATCATTGTCGTTGTCATCACTACTGATAACCCCATCATCATCGTCGTCATCGCCGCCGCCGCCGTCGTCATCATAGTTATCCTCCTCCTCCTCCTCCTCCTCCTCGTCGTCGTCAACATGATGATGATGATGATGATCATCGTCGTCGTTGTCGTCATTTTAGTCTTCTTCTAATTGTCACTACCACTATAATCATCATCATCATCATCATCATCATCGATTGGTTGATTGATTGATGATCGCCTATATAGCGCTATTCTCCGCTCTCTTGAGCAGACTCACTGCGCCCGCATGTGATTATGAGTGACTAGCTTTTTATAGCGCGTTTTGTTGTTGTTGTGAATATCATCACTGTTATTATTATTATTATTTGCCTCCGCAGCCGTGCAGCCAGATTTTACAGCATCAGCTGCTCCATCCACGACAACTTAGGGTCCAACCCATACAAGCAGAGCTTCAGCATCAGCAGAATCATCAACCACGAGACCTACAACGCCAACTCCTTCGCCAACGACATCTCCGTCATCGTTCTCAGATCCCAGCCGACGGAGAACAACTACCTGCAACCTGTGTGCGTGGCGACTCAGGATTACTACGGCGGGGAAAACAGCTTCGTCATTGGCTGGGGCACCCTTTCTGAAAGTAGGGGCTACTTACAATAGGATTACAGCTTCGGCATTGGCTGGGGCACCCTTTCTAAAAGTAGGGGCTACTTACAATATGATTACAGCTTCGTCATTGGCTGGGGCACCCTTTCTGAAGGTAGGGGCTACTTACGACAGGATTACAGCTTCGTCATTGGCTGGGGCACCCTTTCTGAAGGTAGGGGCTACTTACGACAGGATTACAGCTTCGTCATTGGCTGGGACACTCTTTCTGAAGGTAGGGGCTACTTACGATAGGATTACAGCTTCCTCATTGGCTGTGGCACCATTTTTGAAGGTAGGGGCTACTTACAATAGGATTACAGCTTCGTCATTGGCTGGGGCACCCTTTCTGAAGGTAAGGGCTACTTACAATAGGATTACAGCTTCGTCATTGGCTGGGACACTCTTTGTGAAGGTAGAGGCTACTTACAACAGGATTACAGCTTCGTCATTGGCTGGGGCACCTTTTCTGAAGGTAGGGGCTACTAGGGGATAGTTACACGTACTGCACTTACACAGCACACTCCGAGCATTGCTTTCCAGCATCTTTCTCCAAACTCTGCCAGAACTGGTTTCGCCACTGAAATACTCTTCGTCTCCGCGCGGCAGCTGTCTACCGACGCTGTCAGCGCCCCCTGAATGGATTGGATACTAATGTGACTGTGAAAAGCAATACAGCGTCCAAGCACGCACGTAAACACGAGACGCGTTCGCCCCGGCTACAAAAGAAGAAGAAGAAGAAGAAGAGTTCCGTCTCCCATGGTTCAGGAGCTGTGTGAGAGTCGAGGTGGACGTCCTGGACTAGTCCGCCCTAACGAGCCTTCTGGTTTCCGTGGACGTAAAGATTTATTGCACCGTGCTTCGGCATTGGTCTCAGCTTGTCCCTAATATGTCAACTGACATCTGAGGACATAAAGCATCACTTCATCATCATCATCATCATCAGTTCCGTCTCAATTCAGACGATTCTGGTTTTTTATTCGTGCTTGCGGCGTAAGCAACGTGGCAAGAAACACCCGATATCATTGGAGTGGTCTGTTACAAACTCACTGTCATTTGAGTGGTCTGTTACAAACTCACTGCCATTTGAGCGGTCTGTTACAAACTCACTGCCATTTGAGCGGTCTGTTACAAACTCACTGCCATTTGAGTGGTCTGTTACAAACTCACTGCCATTTGAGTGGTCTGTTACAAACTCACTGCCATTTGAGTGGTCTGTTACAAACTCACTGCCATTTGAGTGGTCTGTTACAAACTCACTGCCATTTGAGCGCCAACGAAAAACTCGGTTAGCTGACGTTTTTTTTTTTGGGAGACCTATGGCGTAATCAACTACAGCAGTAGTTGGAGAAAAGATGTCGTAAACCAGTGGTTGGAGTTTGCTTACACAGCGCACACCGAGCATCGTTTTCCGGCTTGGAGTTTGAGTACGCAGCTAGCGAGAAAGGGGAGTCCACGCTCAGTGTTTGAAGGTAGGGGCTGCTAGGAGAACTCGAACTCGAACTCGAACTCGAAAACTTTATTTTCCGAGGATTGTAGTTTAGGTTCATTTAGACCCGTCCAACAACTAGTCCTCGCTAAGCTACTGAATAAGTGAAACATGGAGAAACAATGAGGTACACAGTGAGGAGAGTACAGCACACTCCGAGCATCGCTTTCCGGTATTTCCTGCTTGGAGTTGGAGTACGAAGTTAGGCAGATAGTTGGATCCACGCTCCTAGCACATGCAGGGTGGGTCTCTGGAAGACTCCGAGCATCGCTTTCCGGCACCTTCCTGCTTGGAGTTGGAGTACGCAGTTATGCAGAATCAGAATCAGAATCAGAATCTTTATTGTCCCAGTTTACAAGTTTACAATTTCTTTAGGGAGTCCACGTTTTCTGAAGGTAGGGTGACAATAGGAGACTCCCAGCACACTCCCAGCATCATTTACCGACACCTTCCTGTTGGAATTTGAGTACTCCAGCACAAAAAAAAACAAAAAAACTATAATCGTCTCAATCCCGACAAAACTATTTTGTTACTAGGGGTATGGAATTATTGTGTTTTTTTTCTAGTCTTTCTACTCAAACCTTCCTGCAAATTTTACAGAGGGCGCCGACAGCCGACTTTGGTGGGTAGCTGCGCAGATATAAGGAGTTCCCTTTGATTGTTTAACCAGGTAACACAAGATCCAAACTCATAAAAGTTTCAACTGAACGCTGTTTATTAGGACAAAACACAACCTGCAAATTTTCGGGGTAATCCCCTTTATGAAGCTACAAAACGACGATTAAATAACAGTTAAACGGTAAAAAACGATGGAATTAAAAAGAAAAAGGGGGGGGGGGGGGGGGGGGGGGGGGGGGTGATCCTTTCAGTACCTCGGACCTGTCGTCTGGAACTCGCTTCCGCTTTCTGTTAGGCCACTTGTAACGCATGTTTTGTTGGGGTGGTGGTGGTGGTGGGGGATGTGACTGTGTGTAGGCGAGTGTGTGTGTATGTGAGAATGTGTGTGTGTGAGAATGTGTGTGTGTGTGTGTGTGTGTGTGTGTGTGTGTGTGTGTGGTGTGTGTGTGTGTGTGTGTGTGTGTGTGTGTGTGTGTGTGTGTGTGTGTGTGTGTGTGTGTGTGTGTGTGTGTGTGTGTGTGTGTGTGTGTGTGTGTGTGTGTGTGTGTGTGTGTGTGTGTGTGTGTGTGTGTGTGTGTGTGTGTGTGTGTGTGTGTGTGTGTGTGTGTGTGTGTTGTGTGTGTGTGAATGTGTGTGTGTGTGTGAATGTGTGTGGTGTATGTGTGTGTGTGTGTGTGTGCGTGTGTGTGTGTGTGTGTGTGTGTGTGTGTGTGTGTGTGTGTGTGTGTGTGTGTGTGTGTGTGTGTGTGTGTGTGTGTGTGTGTGTGTGTGTGTGTGTGTGTGTGTGTGTGTGTGTGTGTGTGTGTGAATGTGTGTGTGTGTGTGTGTGTGCGTGTGGTGTGTGTGTGTGTGTGTGTGTGTGTGTGTGTGTGTGTTGTTGTGTGTGTGTGTGTGTGTGTGTGTGTGTGTGTGTGTGTGTGTGTGTGTGTGTGTGTGTGTGTGTGTGTGTGTGTGTTGTGTTGTGTTTGTGCGTGCGGCGCATATGCGTGTGAGGGTGGGTGGGTAGGAGGGATGCGTGCGCGTGTGTGCAATTATGCACACGTACGTGAAAGAGAAGTGAAGGAGACGTATTCGACCGTTGCTTTAACCCCTCAGTTTCGGTTGAATCGTGTGGCAGCCAATACCTTTAAGACGGACGTGTCCGACCGGCGGCATGATGTTCGAGCTGTCCTCCTCAATCACACGGCCCAAACTGCTTGTGTATCAGAGCCTTTACGCCACTGCCTCCAAAACCGACAGACGTCTTGGTTTAACAAGAGTTTATTGAAAACAAAATAATGATACAATGAATCGTTATGTGCTCATCAACAAGCTTTCAGCTTTTAGGCGATGAGCTCATATAGTTGAGAAGAAGAAAAAAAAATGTATGGTGGACGAACAATTTCATCTAACAATAAATGATCCGTAACAACAACAAAAACAGAAAAAAACAAGAAAACAAACAAACAAACAAACTGAAGAAGAAAAAAAAAATGAAGAAAAAATAAATGAAAAAGAAAAAGAAAAAGAAATTGGAAAAAAGAAAAGAAAAAGAAAAAGGGTCATAGATTGGCTGGTGGCCTAAATAATTACTAGCGAGAGAGAAATGGAGTATGGAGACAGAGGGGGGGTGCGGAGAGGGAAAGATGGTTTGAAGACATTTTTCTACAGTAGCATATTAAACTTTGACAAAGTTCAAAAGTATGAGTAGGCAGTCGGTCATTTTTACAATTGAAACGTATAATCAATATACAGAAGGAGTTAGTTCTTGGATTTTTAATGTCTCTTCATTGTACTATGTTAACAGGATAAATTACATGTGCACAAAAAGTCAGACAGGCGTTTTCCGTCTATGTACTCGACCTGTGCAGATGGTAACCTGTGATGCTAAAATCCTAACATTAACTAACTAACCGTCAGTGCACTCGACCTGTGCAGGTGGTAACCTGTGATGTTAAATTCCTAACACTAACTAACCGTCAGTGCACTCGACCTGTGCAGGTGGTAACCTGTGATGCTAAAATCCTAACATTAACTAACTAACCGTCAGTGCACTCGACCTGTGCAGGTGGTAACCTGTGATGTTAAATTCCTAACACTAACTAACCGTCAGTGCACTCGACCTGTGC
>JABMCL010001962.1:62500-70000 GCA_018857735.1 Alviniconcha marisindica
GCCAAGTGTCAATACACTGATTGCACGAGGAATGCCCCGTGGTGCCAGGCACACCCATCACACACAGTTACTCTACACACAGTTACTATACCGTCTATAAAACGCTGCACTCAACTGTTTATTACTTGGAGGCAAGGTTGGGTATATGAGAGATGCTACTCTATAAAACCCTGCATAAAACTGCTTAATACAGGGAGACAGGGCTGAGCATATGATATATTACTATACCGTCTATAAACCCATGCACTCAACATTTTATTACTGGGAGGCAAGGGTGGGTATATGGTAGATGTTACTCTATAAAACCCTGCATAAAACTGCAGGGAGACAGGGTTCAGCATAATGGTATGCATGTTACCGTCTATAAACCACTGCACAAAACTGTTTATTACAAGGAGACAGGGTTGGGTATATGATATACATGCTACTATACCGTCTATAAAACCCTGCGCACAACTGTTTATTACATGGAGACAGGGTTGAGTATATAATATGCACGCTACTATACCGTCTATAAAACCCTGCGCACAACTGTTTATTACAGGGAGACAGGGTTGAGTATATGATATGCATATATGTATATAAATTATACCGTATATAAAACCTGCACACAGCTGTTTCATTACATGGAGACAGGGTTGAGTATATGCTATGCATGTATGTATATATACCGTCTATAAAACTTGCACACAACTTTATTACAGGGAGACAGCGGAGGCCCATTGGTGGTGTACCGAAATGGTGCATGGGAGCTTGCTGGTAAGATTCTGTGTGTGTGTGTGTGTGTGTGTGTGTGTGTGTGTGTGTGTGTGTGTGTGTGTGTGTGTGTGTGTGTGTGTGTGTGTGTGTGTGTGTGTGTGTGAGTGTGATGTGTGTGTGTGTGTGATGGGAGAGAGAGAGGGGAGAGAGAGAGAGAGAGAGAGAGAGAGAGAGAGAGAGAGAGAGAGAGAGAGAGAGAGAGAGAGAGAGAGAGAGAGAGAGAGAGAGAGAGAGAGAGAGAATGTGTGCGTGCGTGTGTGTGTGTGTGTACGTGAGTGAGTGCGTGTGCACGTGTGTTCATAAGTGCATGTGTGTTTTCGTGTGTGTGCATGCAGGTACTTGCGCGTACGTCTGTGTAGTTTAAGCCAGCAGCATTATTTCACTGTGCATTTAATATGTTCACTTCTACTTGTTGCCAGGTAGAAGAAATCAACGTTAATACCTAGAATCAAGGCCATGATTTTGTTTAAAAACGTCCTGTTTATTTTGTTTCGACTTTAGAAACCGAGTTTCGTGAGTGACGATTATAAATCCGGATTGGACGTACAAAACAACGTCAAGTGTCGTAACTTCAAGAAGGCTGTAACAATCGATGGTGTCTTGCACATTCGGTTTCGCTTTTCATCACTGAGGAAACACGCGCGCGCGCGCACACACACACACACACACACACACACACACACACACACACACACACACACACACACACACACAACACACACACTCACTCACCGCACGCCACCACACACACACAACACCACACACACACCCACCACACACAGCACGTAGAGCACACACAACACACACACACACACACACACACACCACACAACACACAACACACACACACAGCACACACACACCACACAGCAACACAGCACACACACACACACACACACACACACACACACACACACACACACACACACACACACACACACACACACACACACACACACACACACACACACACACACACACACACATTTGGTAGAAGGCTATATTTTGCGTAGACTCCGAGCGTAAAACATAGTGATGTGAATACCCTTTGGTGGATTTTCCTCATCTTCTTCGGCCTTCCCGGATTTCTCCTAAGACGCCCAGCTCGACGGCATTGATGAATTTGGTTGCCTGCAGCAGGCCCTGTTTGGAGTCCCCTTGGGCCCAGTATTTCCGTGTCCGAGCTTTCTTGACACAGGGGGCAGCACTGCAGAACATGCTCTGGCTGTTGTGGGCCTCTACGTCTCACTGACACGGAGAGTCGACCGTGTCATTGTGACAGACCAAGGCCATACAGGTTGGCACGCACGTGTATAAAGCTAAACCTGGATCGTCGGTTATCCGAGGTTGTGGTTTGTGGACACTGTCTTGCGACTTTGTCCATCACTTCCTACTGAAACATTAAAATGGCTCTCATCGCTGCCCATCTCAATGCAGAAGTCATTCTGCTGGTGACAGTGTAGCGATAGGTATATAATCTCCCTCTTCCCCCACCTCCATACCCCCTTCCCCCCCTTCTCCCCGTCCCTAATAAGCCGTACGGTTTCTGTGGACGTTAAGCACCATGTTTACTTACTTCGGCGGACCCGAATAAGCCTTGAGCTTCGTTGAAGAATCAACACGCAAGGGAATGAATTAGCGCTCTAAAAAACAACAAAAACAAAACAAAACAAAAAACAAACAAACAAAAAAGTCACACAAACATAGCAACAAAGACCTGAGTCGCCCCTCTCCAGTCCCCCCCTCCCCTCCCCTCTCCCACTGTAGCTCTTACCTGGCATGCGAGTAATGCAAGGAATCAGCACACAAGGGAGTTAAGCAGTGCTCGAAAGACGTCACACGAGCATAACAACAAAGATCGGAGTCGCCTACGTTAACTCTCACCTGGCATGCGAGTGAATGCAAGGAATTAGCACACAAGCCGGAGTTAAGCAGCGCCCGAAAGGCATCACACTAACACAACAACAAAAACCGGAGTCGCCTACGGTAACTCTCACATGGCACGCGTTACCGTAGACCACTCAGGTCTTTGTAGCTGTGTTTGTGTGACGTCTTTCAAGCACTATAGCTAACTCCCTTGTGCGTTGATTCTGCTCGAGCGCTCTGGGCCTCGTTCCGTTTGAGACTGAGTAAACACAAGGTACATAAACTCCGCCACTGAGGGGTACGTGTCAACAACAGGGTTCCAGGGGAGATCAAGAGGAGGGAGGTGGAGCTGGACCCTCAAGTTAGCCCAGAAGAGATCATGAGCAGGGAGGTGGAGCTGGGCTGCGAAGGCTGGACTTCTTTCGCTTCAGGTTGTTCCTCAACAGCAGTGCAACGGACATTGTCCTTGTGACTCTGCCCAAGCACGGCAGTTGAAACAGCAATTGCGCAGTGCACTAGTCGCCGGGCAATGGCGAGGGGACACCGCCTTAACATTTCCATTCGGTTCTGGCGGCGGTCCACGGTCTCTCCGGTCTTTTTCGGGCGGTATCCGCGGTCGAGTCTTCACTCTCCCGTCCTCTTCCCCCCATCCCCTGTCCTCGTCCCTAATAAGCAACCTCGCTTCTGTGGACGTAAAGCAACATGGTCAAGGCCAGGTACATGTCTTGATTTCTTTGTGCAGGCGTGGTCAGCTGGGGCTACGGCTGCGCTCGTCCAGATTACCCCGGAGTATACACCGACGTCTACCGCCTCAAGAGCTGGCTCAACAGCAAGATCAACTAAGCTGACACCGAGTCTTCATCGACTAGCCGCGACGCACGTGCCGACAGCATTTGGGGTGCATTTGTGTAACTGAGGTCAGTCTGGGTCCCGTCGGTACACGCGAGTCAGCTCACGTACCGTGGGCTAGTTGTGCAGTGTTTATTGCTCGGTGTTTGCTGTACAGTGGGTCTGTCTGAGGCAGACTGCTCAGGCTGAATAAAGCGGTTCTTGACCCTCTTTAAAATATTTTTGATTCCTTACCAGTCTGTCTGTCTCTGTCTGTCCCTCCCTCTCCCTCTCTCTCTTTGCGTGTGTGTGTGTGTGTGTGTGTGTGTGTGTGTGTGTGTGTGTGTGTGTGTGTGTGTGTGTGTTGGTGTGTGTGTGTGTGTGTGTGTGTGTGTGTGTCTCTCTCTCTCTCTCTCTCTCTGAGTGCTGGTGGCAATTGTGGGTGCGTGCGTGAGTTCGAATGAGTATGTGTGTGCGTGAATGCACTCGAGTCAGTGTGTGTGTGTTTGTATCTTCACGCTTGCGTGCGTGCGTGCATGCGTGCGTGCGTACGTGCGTGCGTGTGTGTTTATATATATATATATATATATATGTGTGTTGTGTGTGTGTGTGTGTGTGTGTGTGTGTGTGTGTGTGTGTGTGTGTGTGTGTGTGTGAGTGAGTCACAGCAAATGAACAATTCCGCACGGCGTATATAGTAATAGTACAGACATGGAAGCAAAGAAGACGACCACGTTTGCCAAACATTCATACCAAGTGTGTGCGTCAGACAAAGTCCCTTACATCAGCAGGCTCACATACAACGATTTTAAAAAGATTTTTTTTTTTTTTTTTAAAGAAGCAGATTTAAAAAAAAAAATCCCCCCAGAGATAAGAACAACCCATTTTAGCTCCTCGGAGACATGCAGGCCATACACGAAATGACAAAACTCAGCTGCAAACACCGGAACCTGCCGTAACATAACCCACAAGCTCTAACCACAGAACTCAGACAAGTCACTGCAATAATTATGCACGCACATTTGGTTGTATTCTGAGTCAGTTAGTTCGTCATTTAGTTAGTAAGTTAGTTGGTTAGTTAGTTAGTGTTTGGATATTTGACAAATCAAAAACATGGTTCCCGTCACACGACACTTTAATGTTTGAAGAGATTTGGGGAAATCGAAGACGACTGAAGCTGGAAATGACAAATTAGAAAGGCTGCTAAACCCTTGGCTTTAAGCAGGCTGAAGCAGGCAACGCTATGCTCTGATCTACTTCAGACTCCAAAGAGAGAACCTTTCACAGCATTGGATTCTCAGCCCTTTATATCTGCGTCCGCGGTACCAAACAGCAAAGGGGCGTGTGGAGGAGGAGGAGGCAGGGGTGTGTGTGTGGGGGGGGGGGGGGGGGGGGGGGGGGGGGGGGGGGGGGGGGGGGGGGGGGGGGGGGGGGGGGGGGGGGGGGGGGGGGGGGGGGGGGGCGGCGCGCAATGAGATGACGTCGCAGTCATTACGCCTCAGAGAATGCGGACATGCTCCGATGCCCAAACCAACAAAGAGACCCGGATGAAAGCTAGATCCCGCTTTAAGCTACTCGGAATCCCGTAAACACCGACTCGATACCGGCATCCACATAACCCTGCGAAGAGTAGAAGGTCACCGTGACCGTATCCCCGGCCTTCAGCGTGAGAGCAACCCCAGCGTTGACGTGGGAGCTAACGTAACCGTCGTTGTTGGCAGCAGCCACCTTGTGCCCGTTGCGACGGAGGTCGACGCCGAAGCAGTCCTTGGAGATGTCCACTCGCACGAAGAACACGTACTGGCCGTGGAAGGGCGCGGTGAAGACGCTGGTGGCTGGGTTGAAGGCCGACCCGATGTTGGTGATGACTCCTCCGAAGGTAACGGTGGCTCCTGTGGAGGCGTTTAGCCTGGGCTCCCGACTGATGTAGGCTGCGAACACCACGCGCTCCGCCCGCGCAGCTGGCAGTGGTAATGATGATAGTAATAATAATGGTAGTACTGCTAATATTAACACAGCGGCTACTGCTGCTACTACTACTACTACTAGTACCACCGCTACTGCTACTACCACTACCACTGCTGCTGCTGCTGCTGCTCCTCCTCCAACAACAACAACAACAACAACAACTACTATTACTACTACTACTACTACTACTACTACTACTACTACTACATAATTCTTATAAAGCGCTATTCTCTAACCAGAGATAAACTCACTGCGCTGTACAAACGTCTTATGACAAAAACCACATTAACATACATTTCAACAAACAGAACCTTAAATATTGTAGTCTACATATTTAATAAAAGAAATATTAAATCAAATATTGTACTACTAAAGGGAACTTAGCGTTCCTAACCTGAATTCTGCCCAAGCGCTTACAAACTCGTCTAAACATATATGTATTATATATCGACAACAAAGATTCAAATGCACAAACATATGCAAGGATATACCCCCCTACCTCCCTCCAGACACGCACAACACACACACACACACACACACACACACACACACACACACACACACACACACACACACACACACACAACACACGACACACTCACACGTACAAACACACACACACACACACACACACACACACACACACACACACACACCACACACGCACCACGCCCCACGACACACACGCATCACACGCACGCAACCACGCACACGACACACACACACACACACACACACACACACACACACACACACACACACACACACACACACACACACACACAATCATACGCGCGTATCTCAGGGCAATGGTACTGAAGAAACTGTTTTCGAAAAGAGAAAAAAACATTTTAAGGAACTTTGTCAAGAACCAGCTGTGGAGTTTAACGTGGATAAGCCATGCACAGTGTCAAACAACACACCTTGACTGTGAAACAACAATCAGGTTATTTTATGAGTGACGATTTCCCTGTGAAGCACACAAAACGTGATAACACTTAGGCCTTCGATCGTTCCTATCAGTTGCTCTCGTTGGATGGACTTTCACGGTTCGGTCTGAGGTCCACTGCATCGGGCCAAGAGGGAGGATGGGAGGAGGAAGAGGGTGGTGCAGGTGGAGGAAAAAGACAATAACGACGTTAACGTTACAAAACAGAATAGAGAGAGAGAGAGAGAGAGAGAGAGAGAAGAGAGAGAGAGAGAGAGAGAGAGAGAGACAGAGAGACAGAGAGAAGACAGACAGAGCAGAGAGAGCAGACGAAGAGAAGAGGCGGGAGAGAGAGAGAGAGAAGAGAGAGGAGTAGAAGAGACGAGACGAGAGAGAGAAGAGAGAGACAGACGAGACAGAAGAGAAGAGACAGAGAGAGAGAGACAGAGAAAGAGAAGGAGAGAGCGAGAGAGAGAGAGAGAGAGAGAGAGAGAGAGAGAGAGAGAGAGAGAGAGAGAGAGAGAGAGAGAGAGAGAGAGAGAGAGAGAGAGAGAGAGAGAGAGAATCAAATCCACACCCACCATTGATTTCATCAATCTGATGTCCCCGAGACGTCAGTGTGTTTGTCAGCGCCTCTACCTGGGCTTTGAGCTGGGTCACTTCGCCGGCTAACCGGGCCAGCTCCACTTCCGTTGCCGGCAAATCATCGGCTCTCTTGACTCCTGTAGCCAGTGCTACGCCAACAAGAACAGCCAGAAAGAACATGGCACTCCCTGATAACCCAGACAACATCTCTGCAACGTTCTCAAGTTCCTCCCTTGCTATGAACACCAAGCACTGAATCCTATCGAAACGTGACCCCCCTTTTTTTTGTTAAACACAGACCCTCCAGAAATGCAAATAATGTACTAGATCTTCTAGCTTGCAGAAGGGGGAGAAATTCGTGGCATGAGACGCACGTATTTGTGGAACAGCTTGTTGGGACGAGACATCTGTAAGATAAAATACTGCCGTTCAGACACCATGGACAGGAACATTGGCGGTGCTTTTAAATGAGGAGTGTGTTGGATGATAGGGACAGCGGACAACAGGCCTATAAGGCACGTAGCGATGTCCGTTTGGAGCAGGATTATGCTGGATAACGATGTTAG
>JABMCL010001962.1:72500-75000 GCA_018857735.1 Alviniconcha marisindica
GTGCTTCCCATTTTTGTGTAGGACGTGACATGTTGATGACGATGATAAAAATTTAAACATTATTTCACTGAGCGTTAGATTTGACATCGATCTGTGTACTTTCATTTGAAAACAACTTATTAGCTGTAAACGCTTCTGCAAAAATGGTATGTACTGTTTGATCAATGTTAAAACATTTATTTCCGCTAAGACGTGACATAAGGGTCTTGACAAAATGAGCGCTTCCCGTTACGTATCTAGGACGTCAGACGTTGGCTTTGGGAAAGTGCTTCTCGGTTGTCTGTGAAGTCATATGGTGACTCTGGAAAAGTGCTTCCTACCTGTGTATAGGACGTCATATGATGACCTTGACAAAATGCTTCCCAGTTGTGTAAAGAACGTCATATGATGACCTTGACAAAATGCTTCCCATTTTGTGTAAAGAACGTCCTATGATAACCTTGACAAAATGCTTCCAAAATGCTTCCCATTTGTGTAAAGAACGTCATAGGATGACCTTGACAATATGCTTCCCATTTGTGTGAAGAACGTCATATGATGGCTTTGAAAATATGCTTCCAATTTGTGTATAGGATGTCATAACTATGATGGCCTTGACAATATGATTCCCAATTTTGTGTATAGAACATCATATTATGACCTTGACTATACGCTTTCCATTTGTTGTTGATTTCTTCCTTTTTTAATAGAGCTATTCTCCGCTCTTGAGCAGATGTGTGAAGTGTTTTTAAAGAGTTGTTCAAAATGTTTACGTAGAACGTTCTACACTTTGCTTTATGAATAACTTGGAAATAAACCTTCTTTTTTTTCCAGCCCTGATGTAATCCTATGTGGTTGACTGGGCTCAAAGCACCAACTAACCAACAACAACAAAATCTTGAGCAGACTCACTACGCTCTTGTCACTTGCGATTCTGAATGAGTATCTGTAGCCTTTCATAGCGCGTTTTTGAATATCCATCCAAGTGGTATACAGTGCTGTTTGGTTGTTGCCTGGCTGGTGCCACGTGAAGGTGCTGCCTTCTCGGCGTATGTTCTGTGTACACCATGCAACCATGAACCAGTTTACAGTGTCATCTTATTCTGAGCCACGTACGTAAGGCGCATGTGTATTAAGCTGTAAGCTGCCACCTGCACTCTTGGCAGGATGAACCGGATCTTTTACTTGCTACGTGCTACTGCGGTAAGACGGGGGTGGAACGGATACCGAAATAAGGGTCAGCACAGAAAGTTGACCATGGAGAAGCAAATTCTCCCAGGGAATCGAACCTGCAACCTTTCGATCACGTGTCCAGCGATCTAACCACTGAGCACGACGCTTGGAGCTTGGTTTCGAGAAGTTCACCGCCCCGTGTGCACACACCCCGCTGGATGCAGGGACTGTGGATAGTCCAAACTCCAAGCACTGGTTTACGACATCCTTTGGAGGAAGGTGCCGGAAAGTGATGCTCGGAGTGCGTGGATAGTCCTGTGGTACAGCAACGGACTCGTCGGAACATTGCTTGACAGTAGTAAGAAACGAAAAGAAAAAGAAAGAAGAAGAAGAAGAAGAAGAAGAAGAAGAAGAAGAAGAGAGAGAGAGAGAGAGAGAGAGAGAGAGAGAGAGAGAGAGAGAGAGAGAGAGAGAGAGAGAGAGAGAGAGAGAGAGAGAGAGAGAGAGAGAGAGCGAACACCACACACACACACACACACACAAACACACACACACACACACACACACACACACACACACACACACACACACACACACACGCACAGCACACACCTCTCTCTCTCTCTCTCTCACACACACACACACACACACACACACACACACACGCACACGCACGCACACGCATCACGCACGCACCACGCACTCACCACACACACACACACACACACACACACACACACACACACACACACACACACACACACACACACACACACAGAGTAAGGACAAGTGGGCAGGAGAATTACGAGCTATAGTCAAAGAAGCGTGACCAGCTGCGATGTGCATGTATCTGTAGGATCGCTGGCCACATATCGCTCTTAGTTTACAGTCCATGGGACCAGAGACATCTTCACGAAATGGACAGTACAACAGCTTCATTCTGAACAGCCAAACTGACCAGTAATTGAGGGGGGTGATCGTCGACTATATTATTTACTGACCCAGGGACATCATGAAATGAACACAGGACAACAGGTTCATGCTGAAGAGCCAGGTTGACCAATAAATGACAGTGGTGATCGTCGACTATATTATAAACTGACCTAGGGACATCACAAAATGAGCACAGGACATCAGCTTCATGCTGAGCAGTCAGGTTGACCAATGGCTGATGGGGGTGATCGTCGACTATAATTATTATATACTGGCCCAGGACATCATGAAATGAACACGGGACAACAGTATCACGCTGACCATTCAGGTTGACCAGTAACTAATGGGAGTGATCATCGAGTATATTATGTGGCTGAACACAGTCTGAGCATCACATTCCGGCACCTTCCTCCTA